>JXCR01146351.1:13828-94680 GCA_002079205.1 Phalaenopsis hybrid cultivar
ATTCCTTTAAATCTACCATAATATTTAAATATCTACAAAATATAGTTATCTGAATTAAATTCACTACAAAAATTCATATTAATAATTTTTGAAAATATTTAAATTGAGAACATATAATAGTTAATCTTTTTCTTCCCTCCCCCAAACTTAAATTTTTCAATATAGAATGATACAGATGGAAAGAAAAATTCTAAATATAAATCATANAGTGGAAATAAAATTCTAAATATAAATCATACCTCGGTACTTTAGACATTTTCATCATTCTGAAATTCTTGCAGTTCCTTCTCAAAATTTTAACTTCAACTGGTCTGTAATATTAGAAGCTTTCTATACATATAAATCATTAGAGAATTTGTTGGGTAATGAAATTTTGAAATAAGTACTGAAGTAAACATTAGACAAACACAATATTTTGCTAAATACTGAACAAAATAATTACAAAGATATTAAAATGAAAATAAAAATCACATCACATTACAATTTTACAAAGTACTAGATGCAAATAAAAATCACATCATATTACAATTTTACAAACTACTAATCAACATCTATTATAACTACACATGCAACTTTCAACTACCGCACTAAACATTTATAACAATAATTAAAAATTATTCAATTGTAACATAAAAATAAAAATGAAAGTACAGACACACAAACATCTATCTCTATTACAAAATTACAAAAAAAAAAGCACATCAATTACTATCATATATCAAAGTCCCATACTATATCCTCGTCACCCTGGTCAGCAGGTGGATTTGGCTGATACTGAGTATAAAGGGGGCATTCAGGAAAAGTAACATTAGGCTCACCTCTGTAGTGTCGGGCCTGAGCTTCGTAGTGAGCTATCTCAAAGTCAGAATGCCTCTATAGGTACTCACAATCATAATCATGTCTACGTTCTAATCCCTAATTCTTTCATTTATTTGCCCTATACTCTTCCGCTGTAAGGTTAACTCATTCATTAAATCATACAGGGTAGGGAAGCTAGAGGAAGGAAGGTCATAACTAGTAGAGGGGATATCTCTACTAGTAGAAGGTTCTTGATTAGAAGGTGGAAGGTCATAACTTATAGAGGGGACATCTCTACTAGTAGAAGGTTCTTGACTTTCATAGTTCTCCATTTCTCATGGGATTCATAAGTCTTCAAATTAACTTTACTAATGGGTTTCATAGAGTTCTCCATTTCTCATGGAATTCATAAGTTTTCAAATTAACTTTACTAATGGGTTTCATAGGGTAAACCCATTCCTCATCTTTTCTCCATTTCTCATGGGATTCATAAGTCTTCAAATTAGCTTTACTAATGGGTTTCATAGGATAGGTCATAGCTTGTAGAGGGGACATCTCTACTAGTAGAAGGTTCTTGACTTCTACTTCCAGTTCTCCATTTAGATTCATAGGTTTTTAAATTGGCCTTACTAGTGGTTCTCATAAGGTAAACCAATTCTTCATCAGGGACATCTCTACTAGTAGAAGGTTCTTGACTTCTACTCCCAATTCTCCATTTCTCATGGGAAAAGTCTTCAAATTAGCTTTACTAATGGGTTTCATAGGATAAACCCATTCTTCATCTCCACTTTTCACTCCAGAATCGCTTTACTAATGGGTTTCATAGGGTAAACCCATTCTTCATCATCTCCAGCTTCAACTCCAGAAAGTTGACAAAGTGCATAAATGAGGCCAGGATGTCCCAGACTTCCACTTAATGCACTCTTTGCCGTGGTCAATATATTCTTATAAGTAATTCTCCCCAAATTTATTGTTTGATTATTATGAATACAAAAATTCAAAATAGCTCTATCTCTTGTTACCCCACTATGGTGACATGTAGGTAACAGAGTAGAGGAAATAAAATAATGCCATGATTTATATGTGGCATACAACATGAAAGTAGAAAAATTTACCCTTTCTCGTTGCTTTATCTTCCATGTCCCTTTCCCATCAATGAGAAAGTTGATGACATCATTCAGCGGGCCTTCCATTGTACTGAAGGTTTCATAATTGCAGCTATGGGAGTTTGGGACTTCATAAAATGAGTTAATGCGGGCGACACTAAACTCAATAGAAAAACCACTTACTCAAACGGTTCCGTTCTCAGAATAGAACACATTGGCATAAAATTCTTTCACAATATTCACAGCAGCCTTATTGGTGGTATAACAGAAGTTTTCCCACCTCCGTTCGGTGATAACTCGTTCAACTTCTCCTCCCGGACTCTCAAAAACACGATCTTGCATACAATTCTTCCCTTCAAATACTGAAGTAAATCTCGACTGAACCTTCGCATTGACGAAGCGAGACTCATCAAACTCAAGTCGCCTCTTTTGTCGCGGAGCCATGTCAATCTAATCAAAATTATAAAAAATTCCAAAATACACTTCAAATATTCAAATAATGGCTTACAAGAGTGACTCTAAGAGTTCAAATCTAAATTCCATGAATTTCTTCCAAATATTTTCTCCACATTCTCAATTTTTTCGGATCTTCTCAATGTGGAAGAAATTCAAGGTGAAAATCAAATATTTTTAGCTTGGAGTGAAGCTCTTACCGAGAGATGATAAAATCTGGTGTCTAAATGCTTTGAAATCGCCCCAAATCCAAGATCTTCAAGTCCTATATCAAAATTTTCATTTTTAAGAGGAAGATGATGATGAATAGTGGCAGTTGACTCATCAAAATTGCGGTTAAAAGTGTTTTTTTGGGATCTCGCCATCGGCGGGGTCTTCAGCGCCGTCAGCGAGATCTGTTGAATTAAATAGCCTAAGTCTCGAGAAAAATCCGTCGTCGGAAGCGTCAATGGTGTCGTTGGCGAGATTTTCAAAATTTGTTCAATTTCCAGATTTTTGCTATTTTGATCGATTTCAAGCCTCGATTACATCAATTAAATCATTCTAGACATAAATTTTAAGTGATTAAATGATGTACTAACCCAAATAAACATTCACAACACAAAACCTTACAATTATATGTAAATTCCAAAAGTTACAGTACATGTTACATGACACAGATAAGTTTGGTATTTTCTCAACCTCAATACATCAATTCAGCATCGCAATCCAAGCCGCAACACTCTAAACACTGAAAACAAACATCCTATGCTCAATCTCAACTATACTGAGATCTAAAAGAAAATTTAGAAAGTGACCTAAGCACATAATTTCAAATCAAATCACACACTTAGACATACATGTGGAAAAGTAAATCTACTACTCTTCCGATTCTGTGCTTGTTTCTCCTCTGATATCACCCATTGATTGAACATGAACGAAGAGGTTATAGTAGGGTCGGTATGGAAATTCTTCAGTAGAGTCCTCTTCTATCAATCCCATCTTCCTCATCAATCGTATCGAACNGATATACGAGATCTCCAGACAGAGATCTTAATTTTCTAAATTTTTATGCATTTTCTGTTCAAATAATTATAAAAAACTGTATGTGGCTTAGAAAATTCTACAAAAATTCATGTAAGTTTCCTATGATCAGAGTAGTCTTAGAAAATAATTTCATGATTTTTGAGGATCAAAATATCCCTGTTTTAAGCAAACTCTAATTTACTTAAAACATTTAATTTGAAGCACACAGAGATTAAAATCACCTGATTTTTATTTTTCACTGTGGCTTATGAGTTAGAGAACTCACCATAAAAGTTTCAAGTCATTTGGAGATTATTTAATATTTTTAATTGATTTTTAAATGTAACCCTCAAATTTGAAACTTAAATGATTTTTAAAAATCAAAATATAACTCCAAAAATTATATTAGTTTTTTGAGTTCTCTGATATTAGGGCATTTTAATAAAAATAAAAATAGATTTAAAATAAAAACTTGATTTTTAGGTTATTTTTAATTATTCAAATAATTAAAAATAATAAAAAAAATCATAAAATATTAAAACTTATAGAAATGTTTCAAATTATATAATTAAAAATAATAAAAAAAATCATAAAATATTAAAACTCTTGAAAATGTTTCAAATTAAGATAAAAATAAAAATATATTTAAAATAAAAACTTGATTTTTAGGTTATTTTTAATTATTTTTACAATTAAAAATAATAAAAAAAATCATAAAATATTAAAACTCTTGAAAATGTTTCAAATTATTTCCCAATTAAAAATAATAAAAAATCATAAAATATTAAACTCATGAAAATGTTCCAAATTATTTCCTAAACACTGAGGGATCATTGGAATATTTTTCCAAGGTATAAAAATAAATATATCTATTTTTAAAACCTTAAAATGATTTTTAAGGCTTAAAAATAGAATTTTCACCAAAATAATTCTAAAAAATCAAATAAAAATCAGAAAAATACAAAATAAATTTCTCTGGGTTCTCTGACTTTAGAGAAATTTTCCAAAAATATAAAACATATTTTCAACTTATAAAATAGTTTATTTTTATTAAAATCCCCAAAACTTCAATTAATTCTAATAAATCATAAAAAATTCAGAAAATTATGAAATTTTGGCCAAATCACTTTCTAGTCTAAGGCTAGCTTACATAAAAATTTCAAGTGATTAGGATTTTTCCTGATCATCCTTTGGAATTTTCTTTGAAAATGCATATTTTTGCATGAAAATAATTACATGAATTAAATTAAATTGTGAAAATTCACATTTTCTCCTCTGATNAATTCTCATCTTCATTGGCTGGGAACTTCTCAGTTGGGTCCAAAGGCTTCCAAGGTAGAAGTACTTTTTCCGAATTCTCATAAGATACTTGGAACTGACTGCAAAGTAAGAAAATTGTTGAAGGATGTCCAAGCCCATAAGTTGATCCATGAATGATCGGGTTCAAAATAGACTTCACAATTATCAATCTAATATCAATGGGCAGTCCCATTTGGATGCAGTAATTTAGAATAACACTTTCCCTAGTAACTTTACCAATCCTCATCATCAGTACTAGTTTTGCAAAAATGAAGAAGTGTCAGTGTTTAGAAACGAGGTTTAGAAGTGTCGCAGAAAAACTAACATAATCGTTTTCTCTCATTTTCCAGTCTTCAGTCTTGTCCGTCAAATATTGGTATATCTCATTCATAAAGTTTCTTGTCGGGACAAAGTTGGAATAATGGAAGACAGGAACATTCTCAATCATATATAACTCATTAATTCATGTAGGAGTAAAATTTATCCATCTACCTCGCACATAGACGACTCCCTGGTTGATTCCATGCAAATTAACATAAAACTCCTTCACCACAGGAACAACTACGGCTGTAGTGTAGCACAACACTTCCCATCATCGTCGCACAATCATCTCTTCAATTATTGTCAAAGGATTTTTCAATCCTTGATTCACGAATCCACTTTCTTTGATTAATCTCCTCTTTGTCAGCACTTTATTGAAGATTCGCTGCGACTCGGAACTAATGAACTTTCTCCAGTTAAACACTCGAAATCTAAGGTTTTCAGTGGAATTGGACGCCAAAGGGATGAATTTGGTGGAGTTTCAATTCATTTTTGGGGTAATACAAACTTAAGAACCAAATTTGGAAGTTTATAGGGAGTAACTCCCGCCTAAAATCGCCAAAAACATCATTTCAAACTCCGAAAACCGTCATCCCGCTGTTCTCATCATTGGTGACGTCGATCGCGCCTTCAGCGAGCCTTTAGAATTAATTGTATGGACTCTCAAGAAAAAACCAGTCGTCGGTGGCGTCGAGCCCGCTGTCGGCTCCCAAGGCAAAAATTTCACATTTTTGCTCTAGTCTGAATGCGTTCCAATTTTTTCTATGTATCCAATTCTTATGATGATTCAAGGGTAAATATGAGTAGTAGAGTTCAATACTACCGCAAACTAACGATAATTTCAAACAAAAACACTATAGTTGCAATAAAAATAAGGATAACTATGGGTTGTCTCCTATAAAGTGCTTGATTTAACCGTCAACCCGACCTATTCAGATATTATTCAGGTTGACTGACCATTAAAGCCTCTTTAAAATTTGGTATTTTACCCTCAAAATACAACTTTAATCTGTGTCCATTTACTTTAAATCTATTCTCAGTCTTTTGATCTTCAATTTCATCAGCTCCGTAAGTATAAACTTGAGTCACAGTAAAGGGTCCTAACCAACGAGACTTCAATTTCCGAGGGGATAACTTCAGTCTTGTATTGTAAAGAAAAATTTCTTGTCCTGGTTTAAAGTTCTTCTGATTAATCTTCTGATCATGCCATAACATTAGTTTCTCCTTATAAATTTTGTAGTTATCATAAGATTCATTTCTTAATTCTTCTAATTCATTCATTTGTAATAATCTCTTCTCACCAGCATCTTCCAAATTATAATTAAATTCTTTAATCGCTCAATATGCTTTATGCTCCAATTCTATTGGTAAGTGACAAGTCTTTCTCAAAATTAGTCTGTAAGGAGTCATTCCAATAGGAGTTTTATAAGCAGTCATGTAAGCCCATAATGTTGTATCCAGTCTAGTAGACCAATCTACTCTACTAGGGTTTACAGTCTTCTCAAGTATTTGTTTAATCTCTCTATTATAAACTTCAGCTAACCCACTAGTTTGAGGGTGATAGGACGTAGAGATTCTATGAATAATATTAAACTTTTTTGCCAATCTCTGATTGTATTTATTCCTAAAATGGGATCCTCCGTCAGTGATAATCACTCTCGGCATTTTGTATCTAGTGAAAATATTTTTCATTAAAAATCTTGATAAAATTTTAGCATCACAATGAGGTAAAGCTTGTGCTTCAATCCACTTTGAAACGTAGTCTACCACAATTAATATGTATAAGTTCCCAAATGAAGGAATATATGGTCCCATGAAATCTAATCCCCAAACATCAAAGATCTCAACTTCTAACATGAAATTCAGAGGCATTTCATTTCTTCTAAATATATTGCCTACTTGTTGGCATTGATCACAAGTTTTTATATATCTGTAAACATCTCTAAGAAGAGTAGACCAAAAGAATCCAGCTTGTAAAATTTTATAAGTAGTTTTATCAATCCCAAAATGTCCTCCAAATTCAGATTAAAATTTTATAAGCAGTTTTATCGCTCCCAAAATGTCCTCCAAATTCAGAATCATGACATTTTAAAATTTAATAAGTAGTTTTATCAATCCCAAAATGTCCTCCAAATTCAGAATCATGACATTTCTGAATGATTAGTTCAGTTTCTTCCATAAAGAACATCTTCTCATAATAAGATCCTTACATTATTTATATAAATTAGGTTCATCCCAAAAATATGTTTTTACATCATGAATGAATTTTCATTGTTGTTGCACTGTCAGCATAGGAGGCAAAATATCACTTACACTATAATTAACAATATCAGCATACCATGGTATTTTTCACTCATTAATATTTTAAAGTTGTTCATCAGGGAAACTGTCTGTAATTTTATTGTCGGTGTCAGATAATTCATGATATTCTAATTTTGACAAATGATCATCAATTTGATTATCAGTTCCCTTTCTATCAATAACCACAAAATCAAATTCTTGCATCAAAAGTAAAATTTGATTATCAGTTCCCTTTCTATCAATAACCACAAGATCAAATTTTTGCATCAAAAGTATATCAACCTTGGTTTAGCATCCTTCTTTTGCATTAGATATTTAATAGCAGATTGATCAGTATGCCAACCTTGGTTTAGCATCCTTCTTTTGCATCAGATATTTAATAGCAGAGTGATCATTATGCACACATTGGTTTGACATCCTTCTTTTGCATTAGATATTTAATAGCAGAGTGATCAGTGGGCACAACAATGGTTTGGCATCCTTCTTTTGTATCAGATATTTAATAGCAGAGTGATCAGTGTGCACAACATAATTATTCTCAATTAAATAAGATCTAAATTTGTCAAAAGCATACACAATAACAAGTAACTTTTTTTTGGTAGTATAGTTAATTTAAGCATCATTAAGAGTTTTACTAGCGTAGTATATAACTTTAAAAATCTTTTCATACCTTTATCCCCACAGCTCCAATAGCATAATCACTAGCATCACACATCAGTTCAAATGGTTTCTCCCAGTTAGAAGCTCTAATAGCATAATCACCAGCATCACACATCAGTTCGAATGGTTTCTCCTAATTAGGCAAAACTATAATAGGGGTTGTGATTGGTTTTTCTTTTAATAACTCATTTCAATAAATTCAAATTTCTTGTCCTTTTATAAAAGTTGGCATAGATGTTTAGAAATTTTTAAAAAATCTTTAATACAACGCCTATAAAAACCAACATGTCCAAGAAAACTTCTAACCCCTCTTACATTAGTAGGAGGTGTTAAATTAGTAAAATCCAACATGTCCAAGAAAACTCCTAACCTTTCTTACATTAGTAGGAGGTGTTAGTTTAGATATAATTGAATTTTTGCAGGGTCAGCTTCCATACCATCTTCCAAAATTTTATGCCCTAACACAATTCCTCCTGCAACCATAAATTAATTTTTGCAGGGTTTGCTTCCATACCATCTTCCAAAATTTTATGCCCTAACACAATTCCTCCTGCGTTGCAGGGTCTGCTTCCATACCATCTTCCAAAATTTTATGCCCTAACACAATTCCTCCTGCAACCATTGTTTCCATACCATCTTCCGAAATTTTATGCCCTAACACAATTCCTCCTACAACCATAAATGGTCTGCTTCCATACCATTTTTCAAAATTTTATGCCCTAACACAATTCCTCCTGCAACCATAAATTGACATTTCTCCACTATTTTTTGAAATTTTATGCCCTAACACAATTCCTCCTGCAACCATAAATTGACATTTCTCCCATTAAAATTTTATGCCCTAACACAATTCCTCCTGCAACCATAAATTGACATTTCTCCCAATTTAAAAATTTTATGCCCTAACACAATTCCTCCTGCAACCATAAATTGACATTTCTCCCAATTTAGTCATTTTCCAAAATTTTATGCCCTAACAAAATTCCTCCTGCAACCATAAATTGACATTTCTCCCAATCTTTTATGCCCTAACAAAATTCCTCCTGCAACCATAAATTGACATTTCTCCCAATTTAGAACTCAATTAGTTCTTTCGCATAACTCCAAAACTTTTTCAGGATAATTTAAGCATGTGTCAAATGATGTTCCAAATACAGAGAAATCATCCATAAACACTTCCAATCCATCATNATCTGTAATTTCATTGTCTGTGTCAGATAATTCATGATTTTTTAATCTCAATAAATGATCAGCAATTTGATTAACAGTTCTCTTTCTATTAATAACCACAAGATCAAATTCTTACATCAAAAGTATCCATCTAATTAACCTTGTTTTGGCATCCTTCTTTTGTATTAGATATTTAATAGCAGAGTGATCAGTGTGCACAACACATTTAGTCCCAATTAAATAAGATCTAAATTTGTCTAAAGTATACAGTTCCAGTAACTCTTTTTTAGTAACAGTGTAGTTAATTTGAGCATCGTTAAGAGTTTTACTAGCGTCAGTAACTCTTTTTTAGTAATAGTATAGTTAATTTGTGCATCATTAAGAGTTTTACTAGCGTAGTTTCTTTTTTAGTAATAATATAATTAATTCGAGTATCATTAAGTGTTTTACTAGCGTAGTATATAACTTTAAAAAACTTTTCATACCTTTNCGCTTTTGCGTCATGAATGAATTTTCTTTGTTGTTGCAATGTCAGCATATGTGGTAAAATATCACTTACGATATAGTTAACAATATCAGCATACCATGGTATTTTTCATTCATTAATATTATAAAGTTGTTCATCAGGGAAACTATCTATAATTTCATTATTGGTGTTAGGTAATTCAAGATTTTCTAATCTCGATAAATGATCAGTAATTTGACTATTAGTTCCCTTTCTATCAATAACCACAAGATCAAATTCTTGCATCAATAGTATCCATCAAATTAACCTTGATTTAGCATCCTTCTTTTGCATTAAATATTTAATAGCAGAGTGATCATTATGCACAATACATTTAGTTCCAATTAAATAAGATCTAAATTTATCTAAAGCATATACAATTGCCAGTAACTCTTTTTTAGTAACAATATAGTTAATTTATGCATCGTTAAGAATTTTACTAGCGTAGTATATCACTTTAAAAATCTTTTCGTACCTTTGTCCAAGAACAAATCCAATAGCATAATCACTAGCATCACACATTAGTTCAAATGGTTTCTCCCAGTTAGGTGAAAACCTAGTAGGGGTTGTGATTAATTTTTTCTTTAATAACTCAAAGGCATTTAAACAGCTTTCAATAAATTCAAATTTCTTGTCCTTTTCTAAAATTTGGCATAGAGGTTTAGTAATTTTTGAAAAAATAATAAAACACCTGTAAAAACCAACATGTCCAAGAAAACTCCTAACCTCCCTTACATTAGCAGGAGGTGTTACTTCTTGTCCTTTTCTAAAAGTTGGCATAGAGGTTTAGTAATTTTTGAAAAATCTTTAATAAAGTCTGTAAAAACCAACATGTCCCAGAAAACTTCTAACTTCTCTTACACTAGTAGGAGGTGTTATAAGATGTCCAAGAAAACTCCTAACCTCTCTTACATTAGTAGGAGGTGTTAGTTTAGATATAACTTGGCATAGAGGTTTGGTAATTTTTGAAAAATCTTTAATAAAACGCCTGTAAAAACCAACATCTGAAAACTTCTAACTTCTCTTACACTAGTAGGAGGTGTTAGTTTAGATATAACTCGGATTTTTGAAAAATTTCTAACCTCCCTTACATTAGTAGGAGGTGTTAGTTTAGATATAACTTGAATTTTTGTAGGGTCTGCTTCCATACCATCTTCCNCAGAAATTTAATAGTAGAGTGATCAGTGCGCACAACAAATTTAGCTCCAATTAAATAAGATCTAAATTTGTCTAAAGCATAAACAATGACCAGAAACTTTTTTTCAGTAACAGTATAGTTAATTTGAGCATTATTAAGAGTTTTACTAGCGTAGTATATAACTTTAAAAATTTTTTCATACATTTGTCCAAGGACAGCACCAATAACATAATCACTAACATCACACATCAGTTCAAATATTTTCTCCAAGTTAGGCGAAACAATAATAGAGGTTGTGATTAATTTTTTCTTTAATAACTCAAAGGCATTTAAATTGTTTTCACTAAATTTGAATCTCTTGTCCTTTTCTAAAAGTTGGCATAGTGGTTTGGTAATTTTTTAAAAATCTTTAATAAAACGCCTGTAAAAACCAACATGTCCATGAAAACTCCTAACCTCTCTTACATAGGTAGAAGGTGTTAGTTTCGATATAACTTGAATTTTTGCAGGGTTTGCTTCCATACCATCTTCCAAAATTTTATGCCCTCACACAATTCCTCCTGCAACCATAAATTGACATTTCTCCCAATTCAGATCCAAATTAGTTCTTCCGCATAACTCTAAAACTTTTTCAAGGTAATTTAAGCATGCGTCAAATAATGTTCCAAATACAGAGAAATCATTCATAAATACTTTTAATCCATCATCAATTAATTTAGTAAATATAGATATCATACATCTCTGGAATGTTGCAGGTCCATTACATAATTCAAAAGGCATTCTTCGAAAAGCAAAAGTTCCAAAAAGACTAGTAAATGCTATTTTTTCTTGATCCTTAGGAGCAATAGGAATTTGATGGTAATCGGTATATCCATCTAAGAAATAAAAATATTTGTGCCTAGCAAGTCTATCTACTATCTAATCTAAAAAGGGTAAAGGGAAGTGATTTTTCCTGGTGGCATTGTTTAATTTTTTATAATCAATGCAAATACGCCACCCAGTAACTTGTCTGATTGATATTAATTCAATATTTTCTTTTGCTTCAANGCTATCCACTATTTGGTCTAAAAATGGTAAAGGGGAGTGATCTTTCCTAATGGCAGTGTTTAATTTTCTATAATCAATGCAAATACGCCACCCAGTAACTTGTCTGATAGGTATTAATTCATTATTCTCTTTTGCTTCAACAGTCACTCGTCATTTCTTAGAAACACAATGAATTGGACTTACCCAAGCATTGTATGAAATATGATATATAATTCCAGTGTCCAACCATTTCAAAATTTCTTTCTTGACTACTTCTTTCATCATTGTTTAATCTCTTTGTGGATCAACTCTTGGTTTATACTGTTCATCTAGTATAATTCTGTGCATATAGATCGAATGACTGATTCCCTTAATATCAGCTAATGTAACTACTTCTTTCATCATTGGATTTAATCTCCTTTGTGGATCAACTCTTGGTTTATATTGTCCACTTCTTTCATTATAGGGTTTAATCTCCTTTGTGGATCAACTCTTGGTTTATATTGTTCATCAATTCTTTCATCATTGGGTTTAATCTCCTTTGTGGATCAACTCTTGGTTTATATTGTTCATCTAGCATAATTCTATGCGAGTTTAATCTCCTTTATGGATCAACTCTTGGTTTATATTGTTCATCTAATATAATTCTGTGCATACATATCGAATGACTGATTCCTTTAATATCAGCTAAGGTCCAACCAAAAACTTTCTTATATCTTTTTAAAGACTGGTTCCTTTAATATCAGTTAAGGTCCAACCAAAAGCTTTCTTATATCTTTTTAATGTATCCAAAAGTCTTTGCTCTTGCATTCTTTTAATTCTTAAGATATAATAACAGGTAATGTAGATGAGTCTCCCAAAAGTACATACTTCAAATGAAGATATAATAACATGTAATGTAAATGAGTCTCCTAAAAATACATACTTCAAGTGACTAGGCAGAAGATATAATAATAGGTAATGTAGATGAGTCTCCTAAAAATACATACTTCAAGTGGCTAGGAAAAGATATAATAACAGGTAATGTAGATGAGTCTCCTAAAAACACATACTTCAAGTGGCTTGGTAATAACAATTAATGTAGACGAGTCTCCCAGAAACACATACTTCAAGTGGTTAGGCAATATTTTCAACTCAAGTTCAGGTGTTTTTATGAATTTCCCAGAAACACATACTTCAAGTGGTTAGGCAATATTTTCAACTCAAGTTCAGGTGGTTTTATAATTGATGGAACTAGATTCTTATCAGCACTTCATGTAATATCCAGTATCTCAAATCTTTCCTGAACATAATTTAATTCTTCATTTTCTATTTTGTCCGAAATAACTTCATCTTTGTCTTCAAAATGTTCTTTCTCTTCAAAATGTTCTTTAAATTGCTCGTGCAATAGATGTTTACTAATTTCCATGCGAAAACATTCATTATCTCTTTCAACAGTAGGGTATTTCATAGATTTTGCACCATTAACTCTCATATTTAATTCTCCTTTTTGAACATCTATCATAGCTTTTCTAGTAGCTAAAAATGTTAACTTTCATAGTTAATTCTCCCTATTGAACATTTATCATAGCTCTTCCAATAGCTAAAAAATGTCTCCCTAAAATTATAGGTATTTAACTCTCATAGTTAATTCTCCCTTTTGAACATCTATCATAGCTTTTACAGTAGCTAAAAAAGGTCTCCCTAAAATTATAGGTATTTCTTTATCTTCCTCCATATCTAAAGAAATCCATAGGAAAGATTAATTTATCAACTTTTACTAACACATCTTCTATAACTCCCTTAGGATAAGTAACTGAACGATCTGCTAACTGAAGAGTTACAGAAGTAGGTGAGACTTCTCCTAATCCTAATCTTTTGAAAATTGATAGAGGCATAAGATTAATGATGGCTCCCAAATCACATAATGCTCTTCCATAAAATTTTTCACCGATAGCGGTATAGTGAAACTACCTGGATCTTTTAATTTTTCAGGAAGGTTTTTCTGAATAATTGCACTACACACTTTGCTAAGTGCAACAGTCTCATTATCATTGAACTTCCTTTTCTTGTTCAAAATATCTTTCATAAATTTCACATAATTGGGCATTTGCTCTAAACTTCTACAAAGGGAATATTTACCGTTAATTTCTTAAGAATTTCTAAAAACTTAGAGAATTATTTATCCTTTTTGTGTTACTTCAATCTTTGAGGAAACGGTGGTGGAGGTTTCTCCACAGTAATTTTCATTGGTGTAAGTGGATGCTTCAGTCTTTGAGGAAATGGTGGTGGAGGTTTTTCCACGGTAACTTTCATTGGTGTAAATGGATACTCTAAATTGTGTATTCATGATCTTTTTCTTTCTCTGTATCCACTTTCTCTTTTTCAGTTTCCGTTTCTTTATGCACTCTTGTTTCCAATTCTTTACCACTTTGTAATTGTATCACTTTTATCTGTTCTTTTCCTTGATCTTTATGATTTGGTTCCACAGTACTAGGAAAAGTTCCCAATGTTCGGTTACTAAGCGCAATAGCGATATTCCTCAATTGGTTTTCAATATTCTTGATAGCAGTTCCTTGATTTTGTAACTGGTTTCCTTGAATTTGTAATTGATTTCCTTGATTCTGCAATTATTGACCCATGTTCAGTATCAGCTCTTCCATGGACAACGAATCCTAGAAATTTCCCGGAGGTAACGCCAAAGGCACACTTTAAGGGATTCATTTTTATGGCCATATCTTCATAACCGTTCGAACACGATCCTCAAATCATACAAATGGTCTATTTTTCATTTACTTTTAATGAAAAAATCATCCACATAGCATTCTACTTGGTTGTGAATGAGGTCGTCAAAAATCTTTGTCATTGCTCGTTGGTATGTAGCTCCACCGTTTTTTAACCCAAATGACATCACTGTGTAGAAGAAAATTTTGATAGGCGTTATGAAGGCTATAAGTGCTGCATCCTTGGGAGCCATCTTGATTTGGTTGTACCCTGATGATCCGTCCACGAAGGAGAAAATTTTGTGTGTAGAAGCGATATCCGCCATCATTTATGGTATCGGTAGCAAAAACTCGTCTTTCGGACATGTTTTGTTTAGAGCTCTAAAATCGACACAAACGTTTATCTATCCAATTTTATTTTTTACTGGAACAATGTTAGCCAACCATGTGGGTACTGTTCTTCTTTTACAAAGTTAGCATCTATTAGTTTCTTTTCCTCGGCGATTACTTGCTGCTCTATTTCGAGGCGCATCCGTCTGGGGGTTTGTTTTCTAGGAGTCATATCTTTGTCCACCCCGAGTCTATGAATTGCGACCTCTGCTGAAAGTCCTGGCATTTCATCATAACTCCAGACGAAGCAATCTTTGAATTCTATTAACAATTTGATCAATTCTGAAGATTCTTCATCATTGAGTAGAGAACTTATAAAGGTAGGTCGGGGTTGCTCTTTTGTCCCGAGGTTAATTTCTTTCAATTCATCAACAGTTGACTTGATTTCCTCCTCAAATTTTGGTGGAGAATCTTCTATTAGCTGATCAGTAGAGTTATCCTCTACATCGAGGCAATCCTCTTCTAATTTATTAGTAACAACCATGCAAAATTCTGAATCATCGACTGGTCCTACTGTACCAAATCTGAGACCCTCTTTCGAGTTTGGAGTTTGACGTTTAACACTCCATAATTTTTCAAAAAGTTGTAGTTTACCTTTTGGCATTTGTTTTGACAAATGTCCTTGTTGAATTAAACTTTGTACATAAGGTGAAAAGTAACCAAAAGGCAATTCCATTAATTCGTTAGGATCATCATCCAAATTTACATGATTTTCAAGATTGGTAGAGGTAGAAGCATGATAAAATTTGATCAGCTTTGAACCAGCACTACGGACTTCCTTGACCTCTAAACTCTCGACCTTTTGAGGAAGGATTGGAGTAAGGGTCATAGTATTCAAAGAGTGGTTTATCCGATCGTACATTATTTCATATTCACTTTTCTCCGTATCTTTTAAGGATATCTCGTACTGAGGTTTCTTCTATTTTATCATCATTATTTCATCTTCAAAACTGTCTTCATCACCAATGTTGATGGTTGACCTAGTCCGTTCAACAATTAGATTGATTCTTCCTCATCCACGTCCCGGCCTCGACCGCGGGTGCGCAAACCAAAAGAAGCTCTACTAATTTGATGTAGAAGGGTGGTGGAAGGTCGTTGAAGCTGAGTTGAATGGCCTACTTTTTGTGATTTTTCTAAATCTTCATTTTTGTTTGTCAGAATCTCGCACAAGAAGACAGTTTTTTTTGGTGGCGCGTAGTAGGCAGCATCTTCATGAATACCAACTTCATGAATTAAAAGCGGTTGTAGATCTCCTTTGATGTAGTATTCTTATTCTTATTTGCAGTATTTGATGCACTGATGTAGAGATGATGGAATCATGTTGTGTTCATGAATCCACGGTCGACCAAGTAGAGCGTTAAAATAGGTCTCGGCGTTAATGATATGAAACTTGGCTGTTGTTGTTAGTTCTCCAACCTTCATAAATAATGTAATCAATCCAAGGGCTCTTTCTCCTTTTTGATTAAATTCTTTTAGCATCATTTTATCAGTCGTAAGCTCTTGGGCTTCGATGTCCACATAGGCCAATGTCCGTAGACTCATTTGGTTGAGAGATGCTCCTGAATCTACCAGAACTCTGGATAATACAAATCTGCTGATCTTGACAGAGATGTAGAGTGGTCGATTGTGGTTAGTGGTACCAAGCAAAAAATCTTCATCTGTGAAGGTTACCCCTGACTGTTCTTTCAACAAGCAAAATTCATCTGAGGATGTGCTGACCAATTGAGCTAGAAAAATATCTGGGTCAAGCAAAGCTGTAACCAGAGCTTCTCTCGTCTTCTTTAATAGGATTAGAGTGTCATAAATGCTTAGTTGAGCCGACAACTTCCTAAGATGAGCTAGCACGTTGTAATCCACTTTATATGACCTTCCACTTCTCTCTTGACTGTGTGGTTCTTCCATTGACGGAGGTGGAGGTAATTCCTCTTAAGTTACTATTTATTTTTCTTTGTATGTAGGAGCTATCCTTGGGGGCAATACTTTCCCACTTCTTAAGTTTATTTCTGTAATTTCTTCTTCTTGAGGTATCATTGTTGAATCTTCCGGTGTTTCCTCTTTGTAGGAAAGATCTAAGTTGAGGGCGAGTGATGTGCCATGGTGTTCGAGGATTGGGTCCTCGTTCCCAGTGTTATCGTAAGTGGTATTGTTGATGTCTTCTTCGATATTGTTAGCGAGTTCATCGGACTCAAGCAAGATTTAAGGATCATTTTGAGAATCAAGATCAAAGTTAGATTGGTCACAATTGATTACGTCATCACTAGAAATAGTTAAATCGTACCCGAAATCACGATCATTATATTCATCAGCCCCTAGAAAGGTAATAAGATAATCATACAAAGTCAGGGTTTTAGGATTTTCTTCCCTGAATCCAAGACAACCAATCTAGTAGAGGCAGCCCCTATCCTACCCCTAGTGTTATAAATCTTCGTGATGGCGTTCTTCTTTTTCTTTGACTTGGATGACGACGGCTCTTGCGGTAAAATCTTCATCTCGGGTCTGGCGGGCTGAAGACTATGAGCGGTAGTTTGCTTTGAAGCGTTCTGGATTTGATTTAACATCTTCTTGAATGATTTGCTCCAAATTGTATCCCATTTATCTTTTTCGGCATGTGCGGAAGATTGTTTTGATGAATTCTATATTTGGTTTTGGACCCTCTTAAGCTTGTTCCAAGTTGTACTCCATCCATCTTCTCCAGTGTACGGATCAATCGAATAGATTGGCTCAGCCGAAATCATATTTATGGAACCTTTTTTAGGTTCTTTTAAATATTCTTTTGGGATCGTTATATTCCCTTCTTTGAGATTTTTCTTGAGCCAATCCTTAAAGATGAAACATTCTTCTATTGTATGTCCAAGTAATCTGTGATATGGGCAATAATTCAGTTGATCCTTCTTATTGACCTCTTCGGGTTTCTTTGGGTCTGGTAGTTTGAAGTCGGGCTTCTTCATCAAACTTCTGAATATTTTAGATACAGCTTCATCTTTAAAAGAATACACAATTTTTTGTCGTTCTGCCAGAGATATTTTTTTATTCTGAGATGATCCTCCCTGAGGCGGTCACTGGTTAGACTGGCTATTCTGTTTCGGAGCCTGCTATGATGAAGATTGACGAGGAGTTTCTACATATATCTTTATCGGTTGTTTTCTTTTGTCAACAGTTGCGACTGTTCCAGATTTCTTTTCAAATATTCTGGTTGCCTTTGACTTCTCGTGAGAATCCATATGTTTGATTTCATCTTGAAGACTGCTAGCCTTGCTGAGTAGCTTCTCGAAGGATTTGATGGTGAGCCCCTTGAGCATGAAAGCTACAGGTCCATGAATGCTTTTGAGTAGGATCTCAATCGCATGATGTTCCTGTAGCTGAGGTTCACACTTCACGCTAAGATTTCTCCACTTCAAAATGTAATCCACCAAGGTCTCGTTGGGCTTTTGTTTCTCCATCATGAGTTCTTCTATGGAAACATGATGTTGCACTCCAGCGAATCTATTTATAAATAATTGTTCCAACTCAGTGAACGTTTTAACTGATTTGTTGGGCAAATTGACATATCAATTGAAAGCAACTCCTAATAGGCTACTGACAAACTGTTGATAGAGTAAAGCTTCATTATTTCTTGTATTGCCACAATTGGCTCGGAAGTGTGTTAGGTGCTGTTTGGGATTTCTGGTTCCATTAAATATCTTAAAGTTTGGGAATAAGAAACCCTTAAGGAAAGGTACGGCATCAAAATCTTTCGGGTAAGGTCTACCTCTTAGAATCAATGCACCACCCTTAGATTGGGTTAAGGCATCCCGAACTTGCTCGACCATCTGTTTGAATTCTTTCTCTGGCATGGCGCTTGGTGGAGAATCCTTCTTCAAGTGCTCATCCCTGTTTGCTGAGGCAACTTCTCTTTTTTCATCTGTAATATGTATGATTTCTAGTTGGTTAATCTCTGGAGATGCTAGTTGTGGCACTTGTGATTGCCCTTGAATTGTTGTCATAGTGGTCAAAGCAGTGGCCATCTCTTCTATCCTTTTCTCCAAAAGGCTGACTTGCTCATCCCTTAGGAGGATAGCCCTGCACAGCTCATCTACGGTGCTCTTTTCAGTAGAAGGTTGAGCATCGCGTGCAAGTGCATGTCGACCCTGGTCTCGATAACATGGACATCCATGAAATCTTCTTTGAGGTAACCGTTATAGTCAAAATTTTCATCATCATCATCGATGGAAACTCCATGTTCCGAGCCAACTTAAAAATCTTGACTCTGAGCTTTTCAACTTTTTCTTCGGTTATCGATTCTTAAATCATCTTAAGATCTGGAGGACCCTGGTGGACATCTTCTACTAGTTCTTCCATCTCGCTGGCAATCGTTGCGATGATGTCAGATATTTCGGACCCTAGCTTCATCCCATGATCTTGCCCTACGGGTTCACTAGACTGTATCAGTGCAGCAACCTTGGGTATCCATACTTTCCTCTTTGACGATGATGTCTCAGGACGGAGTGTCCTACCAGAAACATCGATATGTCGAGGAGAAATATGCTCCACACGGTGTAGACCATATACAATATCAGGAAACCTCTTTATCTTTTCCTTTTTAGGAATATCTTTGTGATGTGTGCTTGATAGGATTATCAGACCCAGTCTTGACTTTACTGGTCGAGAGCCTGTGGTCCTGATAGAGGTGGAATCTGTAGTAACAGCGGTAGTGTCAACCCTATTTCTCAGGCGGAACCAGACGAGAATGCGAGCGGGTAGATTTTCATTTGACTTTTGTTTAGCTTACTTGATGTCCCTTAAAATCTCTTCCTTCGTTTGAGGGGATATTGCATGTCCCAGTCGTTTAAGTAACTCACGGACTGAACAAACCTCTTTGACAGCTAGTCTCTTAAAAATTGAGTTGACTCGAGTGATAGGGGTAGACTACTTTTTCTCTCTATCCTATCCATGAAGTGATGGTGAAGTAGAAGCAATCTTCTAGACACTCTCGTGTCCGTCGGTGTCCACTAGAGGATGAAATCTGCTTCCTTGTAGCAGTGGATATATTTCTGGTAGTTTTAATTCCTTTTGGTGAGGCTCTTCCTCGACGGGTGTTTTCTCAGGAGCCTGGACTTTAGCAGCTTTCTGAATCCTCCTGTTGCAATTTCTTTTCTGAGTTTGAGTTAGCGGTGCAGTCTTTGAACTTGATCCAATTTAAAACATTAAAGGTGGAGCAGCTAATTCTTCAGTTGGATCCTCAACAATTATTATTTTTTTCCCTTAGTAGCGGGAACAATAGGTTTGGCAGGCACTGCGGTGGCAGTAGCAGTCTTAGCCTTCTTCCAAGAAGGGAAGTCCTAAAGACAGTTTAGGTTGAACTCAGCAGACGGCTCCTAGATTTCTGGAGCGGTGACTTTCATCACGACGAATGGAGCTTTTCCGAGGATGACCTCGAGGTCTTCAAATCCGGCTCCGAACTTAATGGTGGGAACAACGTTACGGGCTTCGGGGCTTGTTGGCAAGGTGCAGGAAAAAGTCAGCGTTAGGCAGGCCATTGCAGCAGCTTTAAAAGAAGAAAGCTCTGGAGTTACCTTTATGGCCAAAACCTTGTAATCTTAGTGCAAGAACTAAAAATTAACAGAGGTTAATATGTAGACCGGGTAAGTTTTAGTTTGTGGAGATTTTTAAAAAATTTAATAAAAAGGTGATTTGAAAGTAGAAAAAATTTAATTTGTAAAAAAGAAAATTTGAAGCTCGCGCAGCACAACATAACTTTGATTTAATTTGCATAATAGTAAATCAAACTTGAAAAGGAGATGTGAAGTGTTTAGGACCCAGTGCGGGACCTATTTAGCAACACATAATGCTGAGGTGGAATTTAGTCCACCAACACACCTATTGGGGTCTGACTCCACATGATGATTTAAAGAGTTCTTAATAGCCTCCTGAACACCTCTATTTAAAGGTGATTGAACAAGTAGTCCTGAAGTCCAAAGAGTTGACCGTACTTTCTCAAGGCAGAAATGGGTAAAGCATGCTAACGGAAGAAGGGTAAGTTTTGTTCATAAGGGACATGAACGCATTACCGCTATATGAAGATAATTTTTCTTTGTTTAAATGGAAAGAAAAGCTCATCCCCAGCAAAGTCGCCAGATGTTGTCGGCACTATTTTTGGTTGGAGGAGTTGCCCATAAGAAGCTATCGGTCATCGGAATCGAAATCCAGTCTCCCGCTTCGGAAGGACATTTTAATGTTTAGAAAAATATGAAATCAAACTGACCTCATATTTTTCATAGTTTAAATGAAAGAGCGCTATACCTCAAATCTTGTATCTATCCCGAAGGATAAACACAAGACTTAAGGATGAGGCTCTATTAAATAAACTTAGAAATATATGACATCTGTTTGGTCTGCGAAATCATTTTATTTGCCGACAATTTTTTCTATTTAATATGAAGAATTAAATAGGGTTTATATTAAGCTGGGTTTAAAAAAGCTTCCTATAAGGGCATGCCCCTATAGTTAATTATATCTTAAATGACCGAAGTCATCTAAGAAAACTCTCGATAAAAATCAAGAAATATTATCTTCAAGGAGTTTAAAAGGATAGGACTTTTCAATGATATCAGACAAAGAGCTATGAAATGGGATTGACTCAAATTTGGAGCATTTTGTTTTTTGGAATCCAAAGGAGGAAGAACTGAGGGATGTCATGGATCCGGAGGAGAACTTTGGTGACTCCCGGTCTATCCTATTGTTTGGCTTCAATTTTAAGGAGAGATTATTTAAGTGTTTCATCCTGCAAATTTTATTAATTTAGGGCTTACATTTGTGTGAAGCAATCACACAAATAGTCTGAAAGATGTAAGGATTTAGGTCGCGACGAACGACAACCTCGGAATCCTAAAACGAGTTAGGGCTTAGATTGTATAGCTGAGTTATATAAATGCCTAAAGATAAGTTGAGGATTTATGTTGCACTAGGCAAACAACCTCAATGTCCTGTGGCTTTATTATTTAAATCTAAGGAGTTGGTTTAGCTGGGGAAGACATGTTTTGTTGTTGAAGATGGCTGTGCTGCCCTCCATGCTAGCTCCAAGCTCCTTGTCATGATGAGTTTGAGTTTTTTAGGGTGTTCAGTTATGATGTCAAGTCAGGTAGCCCTATGGTTGTAGTTATTTAAATTTTATGGGGCATGTTAAAGTTGATTAGAGCAACACTGGTTAGGATCGCACGGTTCCCTCGTTCCGGTATCACTATTTTCTGTTGGATTCACTTAGTCCAAATGAATTTACTAAACTCAACTTAATGAGTTCTATAATTTTATTTATACCGTAGGAAGCCTCGTTAGCAACTATTGGTTACCTCCTCCAAGGGGTTCTCGATCATCCGATAGAGATGTCTTAATTTAGTTGAAATTGTGGTTTTTGTGATGTTTGTGATTAAGGGTCCGTTTGGGGCAGCTTATAAGTGCGGGCGGCGTTTTGAAAACGCCGACGTACCGTTTGGTTCTCGCGTTTCGTCAGTTTATTCGAAACTGCGTTTGAGTTTTTACACGAAATGCGGGTCGCAGGTCGACCCCTGTGGCCGGCCCACGGGCCGCATTTCAGGATAAACAACTTATCCTGAAACGCACAAGTTGTCCCAAACAGACCCTAAATTTTGAGTTATTTTATATTTTGAATGTTGTGGCAGTGAATTTTATCTTGGTTGATTTTACTTTAATTTTGGTTATGATTTTGTGGCTATCCTGATAGTTTTAGTTTTCATGCAGGGTGACATTGTTGTTTAGCATGCAGATTTGTATTAACATCAAAAGTACAGTATGAAAGTACAAGAAAGATGACGTTGTAAACCGTAAAATCGTACCTAACGAGTCTTCTCGTTCCACCACCTGAAACTTAAAATGCATGTGAGGGCAGTTCATGTAGAGGCAAAAAAAGTAAGGTTTTGGTAGTTTTCCTAACCTTATGTCATATCTTAGTGGGTCCTTCGGAGTTTAATTAAGGATGATTTTGTTAAGCAAAACACATTAATTTTAGTAGACATCTGAGGTATCCAACATGTTAGAAGAAAGAAGCAGGTCCATGCTTCCCTCTCACTACCTGGTGAAAGGCCTCGAGCTCATTTAAACTTATTATGTTACTTAATAATTCATCCTATGAACACCCTAATGCTCAATGAACATTGATGTCCTAATTATCCCTTAGAGTAGGGTAATTATCATTTGTAATTTAATTTTGAAGATTATGTGAGTGAAAGGGGGGCAAGCTAGTGTTGTTGAACTATTTAGCCAAATTTTGGTCCTAATTGGGCTTGTGGTGTTTTAAAAGATGTTAATTTTAGCTATGTTTCTTTCCTAATCCTCATTTAATCAATCTTGATTTAACTTAGATCACTACTAAGCCCTTAAGATCTAGGTGAGTGTCTTAATTAATTTTGAAAAGGCTAAATTTTAGGTGATCATGATTCATTATTTGAATTTCATTTGAACATCAAATAGGGGTATTAAATTTATTAATTATTGACCTCAAAAGTCATACCCCTAAGTCCTAGGTTCATTTAATTTTAATAAACTTCCAAAGTTTAATAATTTAGAAATTTATTAATTTGTCATGTTAATTAGGAAAGTGAGGTTGGTTTCTACCAATTAATCACTTTTTAATTTCAATCATCCAAACAAGTTAATTAAGATCAGAGGTTGCATATTTTGCTCCTTGAATTAAGCCTAAAAGTTAATTAACGCCAAATTCCTGAAATTACACTTTTGCCTCTAAGGCTCTAATACTTCATAATTTGTCAAATTCAAATCAAATGATTTTGAAATTTTATCCTACCTCATTCATGGGTCAATTAAGATATCAGAAGAGAAAATGTGATTTTTCAAATTTTAATTTAATTTATATATTATTTTAATGCAAAAATGGGATTTTTCAAAGAAAATTTGCTAACTTGACCAAGGTGAAGCCTAATCACTTGAATTTTTTAATAGAGATAGACCTAGACCAAAGAGCCATTTGTTAAAATTTCATGATTTTTGAATTTTATTTGAATTATTAGAATTATTTTAAGTTTTGGGGTATTTATTAAATATAAAATATTTTAAATGGGGAAAATTAAGTTTTATATTTTTGAAAAATCTCCTTGAGGTCAGAGAACCCAGAGAAGCAAATTTTACATTTTTTATGATTTTTCTTTGATTTATTGGAATTATTTTAGTAGAAATCCATTTTTTAGCCTTTAAATATTATTTTAAGCTTCAAAATACAATGTCTTTATTTAAAAAATCAGGAAAAATATTAAGCTTCAAAATATAATATCTTTATTTAGAAAATCAAGAAAAATATTACAATTTCTTCTAAATGCTTAGAAAACAATTTAGAATATTTCCATAAATTTTATTATTTTTGTGATTTTTATGAATATTTTAATTATTTAAATATTTAAAATAGGCTTAAACATGAAGTTTTTATTTTAAAAACCAATTTATTTTGATAAAATTACCTTGGACCTCAAAAAAATAAGTTTTCATAAATTTTTGAGTTATATTTTGATCATTAAAAATCATTTTAGTGTCAAAAAGGATATTTAACTTAAAAAATTAATTTAGGCCATCAAATGGACTCAAAATGCTTTCAAATTTTTATGGGGAGTTCTTTGTATCTTAAACAAGAGTGGAGATCAAAAATCAAGTCATTTTGATGTTTGTGTTTTCCAAAATTAATTACCTTAGTGTTTTAGGGTTTAGGCAAATTAGATTTATTTTGAATGATTTGGTTCATGAGAAATTTTCCTAAAAGTTCTTTGGTCATCATAAACCTTTCAAAATTTTCTTGGATTTTTCTAAGCAACATGCTAATTATTATGATTAATTTAAGCAAATAATGTATATAAAATTGAAAAATATGGATCTCTATCTAGAGGTCTTCTCTAACTTTAGAAAAATTAGGGAATGTTCCCTTTGATAGAGGCTACAACATGCCAAAAATTCAAGCTATGGTGAAATTCCTATATGCATGGAGAATCAAAAGACTCCTAACCCCAATTGATTTTTTAAAATTCAAATATGCATCAAATGAACACAAAATTTAATCCACTTTGTTCTCCTCTGTTTACTGAGCGAGAGGGTGTTTTTATTTTATTTTTTTTGATTTATCTATACCAAGATATGGATTTTTGAAGTTGAGGGTCATTTTCTAAATTTTTTAATTTCCTATTTATCTATTTAAACTTGTGGCGCCACATCATCTTAGGCAGCTCTGAAGCCCCATGAGGCGCACTCTCATTTGACGCCGCCATCCACTTCAGTGCTGACTCGACCCACGGTTTATGTCCCGAAGCGCTGTCCGGCTTCATCTTGACCGTCCATCCGATACATGCTTGATTGAACGGTGCTCCGTCATCGTCCCCGATAGCCTAGCTCGAGAACCATCCATCTTCCAAGCTTGATATCTCCCTCATTTCTCAGCCAAATTAAGTGATTTTTTTTAAATGCTCGTCTAGACTAGAGGAACATATTTATATGGTTAAGATGCAAAGAAATTATGCCCAAGCAAATGGAGAATCAAAAGAAGCTCAGAAGGAGGAGAAGTTCAATACCTTTGCTCTGAGAAGTGAAGCTTCAATCAGAGATGCTCGACACGTTCGTTGAGGTCCAAGGAGGCTAAGGATTGAGCCTCTTACTGTGGTGTACCTAGGTATGAATTCGACTAAGCTTGATTTTTGGTGTTGGTCTAGAGCTATGTAGGGGCTATTTCAGAGAGGAATTTGATGGGATTTTGTATTCTCTCAGTGTTATGAAGGTGTGAGCACAAGTAATTAAAGTTTGGTGGATTGTGGAGGTGTAATGAGCTCTGTCCTGGATTTTGGCAGAAGTTTAAGCTCAAAATTGGGCTTCCACAGTGGGAATCAGTGGGGGAGAATGATTGGATTGTACTGAGGAGGTCTCAAAGAAGCTCTGTGAGTGATTTGGGAGGCTCTCTCTGAGAAAATTTCAGCACCCATCCCATGGTCATGGGGGGGAAGTTTTTATAAAGATGGCTAAGGGGTGGCTGTCATGGCTAATTGGGGGGTGCAATGTAGTGCTTAGGTGGAGGGCGGAGAGGCTCTAACATCTCATTTGGGTGAGGTGGACTCTTGGTTTGATTTGGGTGAAGTTCAAGGGGAGGTGGCCCTTAGTTTTGGCTTTTCCGGCGACTAGGTCGGCCTGCCATGGCAGGGGGAGGTGGCTAGGAGCTCAGGGAACCCAGGGGAATATGTGACAACAATTTAATGGGCTAAGGCTTAATTTTGGCAAAATATCTTAAGTTTAAACAAATATGGAAATCAAATCCCTTAATTTGGGAGACCCTTGGTCCATGGCTCATCTAGCTTGGGTTATATGGTCTTGGCTCAGTCCTAGGGGTCTTAGGGTTGGTTGTGGTGGAGTTAATTTGGGTCATGTTATGTTTAATTTGGCCAATTTTGGTCATGGGTCCATTTAGGTCCACATGGCAAAGGGTTGGGTTTAGGATAGGCTAACCATGATTTTAAGCCTAATTAAATGTTGCATTTGATGTAGGTGATTATAAGGAACAACTTTGGTGAAGGATGAAAGTAATTGAGTTCAATTGGAGGGTCAATTTGAAGGAATTTGAAAACTTGGTCATTTTGGGCATGTTGGGCTAGCCTTGGGTCTAGATTGGGCTAGCCATAGGCTAAGTCCAAATTGATTTTTGAAAATGGCCAATAGGAACCTCATGAGGAGTTTTTAAACATGAATTGGGTGCCAATTTTGGGACCAAGGCATTCAATTTGATGGAATTTGGGGACATAGCCAATTTGGGGCAAATTTGGAGATTTTTGGACTTAAGTTGAAATTAAGTGAAAGTGAGGTTTCACCAAGCCCAATTTAAGTTCAATTTTAATATTTAGGAATGTTATGAAGAGTTTACAACATCAATTGTGGTCAATTGAGTGGGTTATGGGTTCAATTTGATGAGATTAGGTCATATGACCAAAATTTGGGATTTGGCTCAAATCAAAATTAGGGTCAAAACATGGGTCAATTGAGCTTGGATTTGGTTTATTTTGGTCATATGAAGGGTTGACTTGAGTTTATGATTGAAATTGAGGGAGATTGAGGTCAAATTGATGGACATTTGAGTTGAATTTGGGAAAATTTGGGCCTTTAAAGACAAATTTAAGGGTCTTTATCAAAGATGGTCAAATTGGCCAAATTGGGTCATGTGATAGTTGAGAAAAATGAAATTGGGAAAATTTGGAATATTTTGGGATTTTTTAGAATTCTTGAAATTTTGGGCCCATGAGAGGCATTTTGGTAATTTGGCAATTTTTTGTGATTTTGGGTAATTTGGGTGTTTTCAAAAGGTTTAAAATGATTTTTAACAAGTTTGGGTGTTTTGGATACATTTGGGATTTTGACCAAATTTAGGGTTTCAAGGGTATTTAGGTAATTTGGGGGAGTTTAGGGGAAAAAGATCAGACTAGGTATCTTTGGTAGAATTTGGGAGTTAATCACCATAAATAAGCCATGGACCAATGGAAACCCCATTTGGGTCCTCTATGTACTGGTCTTAGCTAAACCCTAGCCTAGGGCTAGTAGGTTTAGGGGACCACCTACATGAGTCTCCCAAAGGATCAAGGGACCAAGGTCAAGAAATTCTGAGTTTAGGGTAGTGAGTGATTGTGGGTGAGAGTGAGTGCAGGTGAGTGCCTTAGCTCTAGACCAACACCCAGGGTCAACTCTAAGGTCAAAAAGCCCTATAGGAACTCTCCTTGAGCTCCCTCATAGTGACCCCACCTACTAAGTGCTTGAGGTTAGGACCAATATGTGGAACTTCAAGTTGAGTAAAGAAGAGTTTAGAATTTCTAATTGTGAGGGTGCCTTTTTCTAGTTCTCTAAGAATAGTCAATAGAAAAATATTATGGCTAGACCCTAGGCTACTAAAGAGAAAGACTAGACCTCAACCAAAAGTGAGGTCAACTCACCTCTTAAAAAAATCATCTAAATTCAATGAATCATCAAATAACTTCTTCTGGCGCTTAAGCGCGGGGTACCTGACACTTAAGCACGACTCTCTCTATTTAACTGGCGCGTAAGCACCAGTCCTGGGCACTTAGGTGCCTCAGTTCATTTTTGCACCTTCTTAATTTTTGCTCCAAATTTGATTCTTTTTCACTCCTTTTAACTTTTTTTCATTCATTTGATTGTGCCTGAAAGGAAAAAAACATGAATACCTTTCATTAAAGCATAATATCTAAAAAATATGTGTAAAAATGCATTCAAAAAGACTATATATTTTAGGTGTATCAAAATCCCCCAAACTTAAAATGTTACTTATCCTTAAGTGACACTTCAATCTTTTAAAAACTAATTAAGCAGATGATGTATATGAGTTTCTTTAGGAGTTTCAAAAATTTTAATTTATAAATATAGTATTCCAATTTAGAAAGAATGTTAGCAAATGAAACCAACTTAGAGTTTAAAATTTTTAATGTAAAAAAGTCTGAAAATATGAGTTCCTATATAGTTCAGAAATATTGTAGATTTTTCAAATATATAGTTTAGGCATTCTATCATCTCCACTTAAAAATTTTTATTAAGTATAATTTTACTTACTATATTATATCCTTAAGCTTAAGAGTTTCTCAAGACTTATACTTTAAAAAGATCAGATGTGGAACCAATTTTTAATTAAGCACTAATCCTCAAGCTTCTCCTCCCTTTTTCAACTTTTTTTTTATTTTCTCTCTTTTTTTTTCGGGCAAGGATTACTATATCTGGATAGGTCTTTAATGATTTTGAATTCCACTCTTCCTTTTCTAAAGCAAAGAGTTGATATATTTCTTTTACTTAAAAAATAGTAATAGTTTTTGAAAATTACTTTCAATAAAAAAAATTTAAGTTTTGAAATTAAAATTCTAATTCTTCTACATTTCTCAAAAATACAATTTCTCTCACTAAAGATAGTTACACAACATTTATCATTTCCACACAAAAAAAATTTAACTTTAAGTTTTTCTTCATTACCATAAATTTTAACTAAACTCTCTTACTCTTTTCTATATTCAAAATTTTACTTCCCTTATATAACTTCATGTACATAATCATTTTTCTTCAAATTAAAATCAAATTAATTTGAAGTACATTTAAGAACAAATAAATTTCAAGTTTTTAAAAAAAAATTCATCCCCCCACCCTCCCCACCAAATTATTTTTTTAATAAAATAAAATATTTTAGCATCATATATAAATAAGCAAGAATGAAAACAAAAAATGACATACTAGCAGGAATTTTTACATCATAAATATAACAAAAAAATTAAAAACATGAGTAAAAATTAAATTTTTTATCAAATTTTAATATACTTAATATAAAGAGATTCATTAGACTTCTATGCAGTGGAGGATAACATAAAAGTAAACAAACATACTAACAAACATACACAACTGTAGCATAAAGAAAATATTTGGTAGTAAATTGAAAATTTTAAACATGAATTTNCAAGTACAAAAAAATAAAAAACATGAGTAAAAATTAAATTTTTTATTAAATTTTAATATACTTAACATAAAGAGATTCATTAGACTTCTATGCACTGGAGGATAACTTAAAAAGTAAACAAACACACTAACAAACATACACAACTGCAGCATAAAGAAAATATTTGGTAGTAAATTGAAAATTTTAAACATGAATTTTTTAAGTAAAAGTTAGCAATATTCTAAATGTTCCTTTGATTTAGAATTAAGTTCAATACAGACTAACTAAATACATTAAACAATGCAATTAACATAATTACTACCACAAAAACATAATAACTACTCAAAAAAATATAAATACATCACAACAACATCTAACAAAACAAAACAAAAACAAAACTAACAGTCTCAACAAGTACAACTCAAAACACAACAAAAGTACAGTATAATTGTACCACAAACAAATTCACAACAATACATAAAAAAACTAAATTAAACTACAAAACCCGTCTAATCATCTTCTTCCTCAGCATCACTCTCATCACTATGCCAAGTAGTTGCATGCTCATATGATGGATATCTTGGATATTGAGGGAAAACTACACTCTGGTTACCTCTCATGAGGTTTTCCATAGATGAGTGGAATTCTTCCTCATAATCACTACACCTCCTCATATATCCATCCATATGCTCTACAAAAAATTTAATACCTTTTCAGTGGTGTATATGACATTATTTAATATCCTCTGCAATATTTGTGACTGAGAATCAGATCCAGAAGTCTGACCCTGTGATGTGGAAGCACGTGAAGTGGAAGCTCGAGATGTTGAAGCAGCTCAACTTCTAGAAAATTCACCGCTCCAGCCAAAAATTGAATGAGTGAATAAGACTTCACATTCACACTAGTAATAGGCTTGAGTGGCTACAATATCTCCTCCCAGATATCAAATCTAACTCCAGCCTGCTCTCATAATGAAAAGATCAAGGATGCAAATCCCAAACCTACAATAGCAGCAACAACGACATAACTTGTAATAAAACTATGAATCAAAGCTCCAATGTCGATGGGCTTGAAATGTTGAATACAATAGTTCAAAGTTGCTCGATCATGAGTCACTTCACTAAGATGATTGGTAGGCAGCAGACGATCAGAAATGAAGCAGTGTCATGCCTTTGATGGGGCATCTAACTTTGAAGTGGGAAAGTTGACTCCTCTTTCATTAGTACTTTTCCATAATCTTCTTCTAGTCAACTATGAAATAATCTCGTCAAACTCCTCCTCAGTTGGACTATTTTTGGAATAAAAACATAAAGTGCTATGAGGCAAATGATAAAACTAATTTATTACCTCAGGTGAGAAATGCGTTGTCTTTCCTCTAACCATGACTCCTTCTTCAGTCTCGGGAAGATTTGCATAAAACTCTCGAACAACAAAAATAACTGCCACGGTAGAAAAACAACAAAATCGCTCCCACTGGCGACTAACTATCAAATCTTCTACAGCTTCTCCCAGACTCTTGAAACAACGCTCATGAATTAACTTTATCAATTGCAGTGTATCAGTGTATCAATCCTGAGCTCACACACTAACAAACTTGCTTGAATCAAATTGGGTTTTTCCCTTGCTCCTCTTCATCATTGGTGTCATTTCTAAAAAATATATAAAATTCACAATAAATTCCAACTCTAAATCATTAAACTCAACTCCTAAAAGCTTAAACTACCAAATTTGTGTATTTTCCATAGATTTTTCTCAAATTTTTACCATGAATAGTGATTTTATGTAGATCCATAATGTGCTCAAAATACATGGTGAAAATAAAAAAAATTTTACATAGAAGTATAGCTCTTACCTCAAGAAGATCAAATCTAACGAAATTTTCCCCAAACCACTAAGAAATCTTCAAATTAAGAGATGCCCTAATCTCAAAATAGTGAACTCAAGAGGTAGGGGATGACGTCGAGCGAAAGAAATGGAGATTTTCGGACCGATTTGTCACTTTAAACTGTTGGCGAAATGGTTTATGTGAACAAGCACTTAAGCGCAAATGGTTTGGTACTTAGGAGCTCGTCTCTTGATTTAGGCAGTGCTTAAGCACAGGGTCTTGGCACTTTGGCGCCAGTGCACAAATTTTGATTTTTTGGTTTTAAGTAAAGTGCACTTCAAGCCTAAGTCAACCAACCCTACAAGGTCTTATAACTCTTTAATAACTATTTTCTTATCTTTCAACTCTTCTGTTTCTCAAGATTCACCAATCGTAATTAATTTGATTCAAGACTAAATAACACAAAATTTCACTCAAACAAACACTTATATTCATTCAAGAACAATTACACATATTTTCAATACATAGATTCTCAATCCAAATAATTTTGGATGAGAAAATTTCTAACACAAAAACTAGACAATCTTAAAATTAAAAATGCACTAAATAGACTTAACATTAAAAAAAAACACTAAACACACAAACACTAAACAAAAGAACTTAATTCCACTCTCCATTCAGTGGAACGAATCCTGACCTATCATTAGTCTTTCCTTCAGCATTCGGAATGTAAATCTGATAAAACAGACGGTGGTTAATAACTCAGGTTGAATCTTCTTAAATCCATTTATTCTTTAGATACATAGGCTTGTGCTCTTCTTCTATAAAATTGGTATGGCTAAAGTGCATCTTAAGTTTCCATCCCATATGATCCAGATGCACGTTAACTTCCATCACATTTGCTTTAATTGAAGCCACACCAGCCTCAATTTTAGTGATTTTCTCCACTATTCCTTCAATACTAACGATGAAGAAGAAACCGTTGTATAGATCTTGCGCACTACAACTAACAAACTTCTTTCTCATTACTTCCTCCTTTTTCCTCAAATCACTCTCTCAAGATGAAATCTTTCAAAACTCTCTCTTCTTACTTAGAATATAGGGTTAGAGTTGAATTGTGGTATAAATCCTCACATAACCATTCTATTTATAGGCTCTAAACCTCCCTATAACTCGTAGGCATGTCTTAAAACTGCTATCCCACGTTAAAGCTAACTAAATCACGTTTAAAACTTCTAAAATTTGAAATTCGCACATGTTTTTAACTACTGTGCTTAAACGCTAGTGCTCAATTTTGCACATGTCAACTTAACTTCTAAATACTCGCTCTAACATGTCTAAGTCATCTTTTACGGTCTTATAATAATCCTTAAATCATTATTTATTTAAAATACTACCAAAACTTTCTAAATTAAACACAACAACATAACATTCAAAACAAACACACAGATAACTATGGGTTGCCTCCCATAAAGCGCTTGGTTTAACATCGTCAGTCTGATGTAACCACTGCTTATTCTGGTTGGCCCAACAACATAAGATCATTCAATTTAAGTTGGTCACCTAAAAAGTAGGGTTTCAGCCTGTGACTATTCACTTTGAATATTGTATCAAATTTAGGATCTTTGATATCCACAACTCCATAAGGATAAACTTTCATCACAATAAATAGGCTCATCCACCTATACTTAATTTTGCCTTGAAATAATCTTAACCTTACATTAGAAAGCAAAACTTGTTGCCCTTGCTCAAAATTCTTAGTAAGAATCTTCCGATCATGCCACATCTTCATCTTTTCTTTGTAAATCTTAGCACTTTCATAAGATTCATTCGTTATATCTTAAGCTCATTTAATTGCAATAGTCTTTTCTCACCAGCATCCTTTAAATTATAATTAAATTTCTTAATCACCGAATAGGCTTTATGCTCAATTTCAATTGGTAAATGACAAGCATTCCTAAATATTAGCCTGTGTGGGGATATTTCTATAGGAGTTTTGTATATATTCCTATAAGCTCACATAGCATAGTCAAGTTTGACTGACCAATCTATTTTAGTTGGATTCACAGTTATTTCCAAAATTCTTTTAATTTCATGGATAATTCAGCCAAATCACTTATTTGAGGATGATAAGAAGTAGCAATTTGATGGTTAATATGATATTTATTTAATAACTTATCCATTATTACATTTTTAAAATGACTTCCCCTGGCAGTTATGATCACTCTCGGCATCCTAAATCTACAAAATATGTTCATTTTTAAAAAATTTGCAATCACATCGAAGTAAAGCAACAACTTCTATCCATTTGGATACATAATCTACTGCCAACAATATATATAAATTTCTGAAAGATTATATAAATGGTCCCATGAAATCTAATCCCTAAATATCAAATATCTCCACTTCTAATACATAATTGAGGGGCATCTCATTCCTCCTAGAAATATTTCCTACTAGTTGACATCGATCGCAAGTTTTAATATAAGCATTAACATCTCTAAAGACTGTAGGCCAATAAAATCCAGATTGCAAAATTTTGTATGTTGTTTTATCAACACCAAAATGTCCCCCAAAATCAAAATTATGAAATTTTTGGATAATTTCATAAGCTTCTCCTAAAGGCAAACATCTTCGAATAATAAGATCATTTCCTTATTTATATAAAAACAGGTCATCCCAAAAATAAGTCTTAACTTCTGATAAAAATGTCCTCTTTCAATGGTATGTCATTCCATAGGGTATAATATCACTAACAATGAAATTCACAATGTAGACATACCATGGAACACACCACTCATTAAAATTGAACAATTACTCATTTGAAAAATGTTCATTAATCTCTTTTTCAAAATAGTGTGATTTTTCTAATTCAAGCCTGGATAGATGATCTGCAATTTGATTCTCAACTCCCTTCCTATCTACTATCTCAAAATCAAATTCTTGCAAAAAAGAATCCATCTTATAAGTCTTAGTTTTGCATCTTTCTTTTTCATTAAATACATGATAGCAGAATGATCAATATGCACAATACATTTAGTTCCAATTAAGTATGAATTAAATTTATCAAAAGCACATACTACTACTAATAACTCTTTCTCGGTTGTGGTATAATTAATTTGAGCTTTATTAAGAGTTCTACTAGCATAGTAGATTACTTTGAAGATCTTATCATGTTTTTGTCCTAAAAATGCTCTAATAGCATAATCACTTGCATCACACATTAGTTCAAAAGGTTTTTCCTAATCTGATGAAACAATAATTGGTGCAGTGAATAATTTTTTTAAAATAATTCAAAAGCTTTAGGCATTTTTTATCAAAATTAAAAGTTACATCTTTTTCAAGTAAATGACATAGAGGCTTATCAATTTTTGAAAAGTCTTTAATATACCGCCTGTAGAATCCAGCATGTCCTAAAAAACTCCTAATTTATTTCACACTTTTTGGGTAAGGTAAATTAGTGATCATTGGAATTTTTGTAGGGTCTACTTCCATACAATTTTCTGAAATCTGATGTCCCAAAATAATTCCTCCTGCTACCATAAATTGGGTCTTTTCCCAATTAAGGACCAAATTTTTTTCTTTACAGCACTTAAGAACAATTGATAAATGTTCCAAATATAATTCAAATGAAGGTCCAAACACTAAAAAATCATCCATAAAAACTTCAATCTCTTTTTCAATTAAATCACAAAAAATAGTCATCATACATCTTTGAAATGTAACAGGGGCATTACATAAACCAAAGGGCATTCTTTTAAAATCAAATGTACCATAAGGATTGGTAAAAGTTACTTTCTTTGGATCCTTAGGAGATATTTGTATTTGGTGATAACCAATATATCCATCCAGAAAATAAAAGTATTTACACCCAGCTAGTCCATCCAGCATTTGATCTTGAAAGGGTAGTGAAAAATGATCTTTCCTTGTGAAGAGATTTAATTTTCCATAATCAATGCATATTCATCATCCTATGACTTGTCTTGTTGGTATTAACTCATTATGCTCGCTCATAGTCACAGTCACTCCTCCTTTCTTAGAAACACAGTGAATCGGACTAACCCTTGCACTATCTGAAATAGGTAGATAATTCTGACATCTAACCACCTTAAAATTTATTTCTTAACAACTTCCTTCATAACAGGATTTAATCTTTTTTGAGGATCAGCCCTGAGTTTGCAGTTCTCTTCCATATGAATTCTATGCATACAAATTGAAGGATTGATTCCTTCTATATAACCAATTTTCCATCCAAAGGCTTTCTTGCAACTCTTCAAATTTTTCATTAAACTCATTTATTATTCTGTGGTTAATTTTGAGGAAATTATAATAGGTAATGTTGAGGAATCACCTAAAAGGACATACTTCAAATGTTCAAGAAGTAACTTCAACTCATGCTCAGAAGGTTTTTCAATTGATGGACAAAAAGATTTATCTTTCTTTATCGTCTCCAAAATTTCAAAACTTTCTCAAACATAATTTGAATCTTTCTCGTAAAAATCTTTACATTTATCTAATTCTTCTTCTTGCTCATGTTCCAACTCTTTCATTTCAGATTTCTCTTCATAAGTTGTTTTGAAATGACATTCACTTAGATATCTTACCACATCCATTCTATAACATTCATCATCTTTACCTTTTGTAGTGTATTTCATTGCTTTGGAAATATTAAATGTAACTCTCTGATCATTCAAGCGCATGGTTAATTCTCCTTTCTACGCATTTATCATTACTCTTCCTGTAGCTAGGAAAGGTCTCCCCAAAATGATAGATATCTCCTTATCTTCCTCCATATCTAACACAATGAAATCAACAGGAAAGATAAATTGATCCACCTTCACTAAGACATCTTCTATAACTCCTTTAGGATATGTTATTGAACGATCTGCTAACTGTAGATTTATAGTAGTAGGGAATATTTCTCCTAATCTCAATCTTTGAAATATTGATAATGGCATAAAGTTAATTCTTTCACCTAAATCACATAAAGCTTTCCCATAAAAGATTTCTCTTATTGCAGATGGAATTGTGAAGCTACCAGGATCTTTAAGCTTTTCAGGAAGCTTTTTCTGAATTATAACACCGCACTCCTCACTAAGTGCCAAAGTCTTGTTATCTTCGAACTTCCTTTTTTTGTTAAGAATATCCTTCATAAAATTTACATAGCTTGACATTTGTTCTAAGGCTTCAGCAAATGGAATATTAATTGTAAGCTTCTTAAATTTTTCCAGAAATTTTGAAAATCATTTATCTAACTTTTGTTGATGGAGCATTTGAGAAAATGGGGGTGGTGGTTTTTCCAAGTCAACTTTAAGTGGAGAAATAGGTCTTGCTAAACCTTTCGGAGCATCTACTTCAGGCTCTTCAATTTCTTTTCTCTCTAATTTAGTTTCTTTTTGAACTATACCTTCCAATTCTCTTTCACTTCTAAGTTGAACAGCTTTTACTTGCTTTTTTTTATTATCTTTTGGATTTTCTTCAATTTTGCTAGGAAGTGTTCCTTGGGACCTTTTACTAAATGAATTTGCTATTTGTCCCAACTAATTCTTAATATTTCTAATTATAGGTCATTGACTTTGTAATTGATTTCTCATTTGTAACACCACTTCCTCTATAGACAACTTTTTCTCATTAAATTATGGATTATTGTTAAACCTAGAGAATAAGTAGGTCTATAATTACTATTCCCTTAGTTGCTCCAGTTTCCCAATGGGTTTACTTGATTATTCCTCCATTGCTGATTATTACCACCTGAAGTATTATTCCAGTAAAGTTGGGATGGCTCTTCCAACTTGGATTAAAATAGTTTCAATATGGGTTATTCTATTTTTTGTTTATGGCATTCAAAGTTTCTAATGATGCTTGAGAATCTATCATTTGGCTAAATGAATTCTCTTCAATCATTGCAATTACTTGAGAAAAATTCATTCCAAATTGGTCTAACTTCCTTGAAATTACAGTAACTTGATTTGTTAACATGGCAAAAGCATCTGTTTCATGAATATTGGCTACTTTCTTAAGATTTACCCTTTCAGAAGGCCATTGAAAATTATTTGTAGCCATCTCTTCAATTAAAGCATAAGTGTAATGAATTGGTTTTAACATCAATGAACCACACATAGCGACATCGATAATAAACTTAAGAGATCTAGGTAATCCATTGTAAAAAGGTTTGAATTATTAATCAATCTGGTATAGCATGGTGTGGACACTTTCTCAGTAGTTCTTTAAATCATTCTCATGCTTCATAAATAGATTCCCCTTCAAACTGACAAAAAGATGTAATATCATTTTTGAACTTTGCAGTTTTTTATGGTGAAAAATATTTAGCAAAGAATTTATGCACTAAATCACCCCAAGTTTTGATAAATCCAGGTGATAACGAATGTAACCATATCTTAGCCTTATCCCTCAGTGAGAAAGTAAATAATCTAAGTCTTATAGCATCATTTGATACACCAATATATTTAAATATAACACACAATTCTAAAAATTGGCAAGGTGTAAATTTGGATCTTTAGTTGGTGCTCTCCCATACTGATTATTTGATATCATTTGGATAATAACAGGTTTAAGTTCAAATGACTTAGCCACTACAGTGGGTTTTTGAATACTACAATGAAGTTCATCCACCATAGGGTTTGCATAATCTCTTAAAGGTCTAAACTCTTCAACATTTTGATTATTTTGATTTGTCATTTCTCTAAATGTTTGATTTTTTTTAGTAATTTTTAATTTTATAATTTTTATAATAGTTCTTTCTAATTCAGAATCGTAAGGCACAAGTCCCGTGGAACCTGAACTACGTATACATTACTATAAAACACATAAAATAAAAAAAATAAACAAAAATAAGAACTTTATATAAAAACAACACTACAATATTCCTATAATAAATCTAAAAGTTTAAATAAGACTTTATAAAAATAGAAATTTTGCTTTCCAAAAATTTATTTAAAAATTTTGTAATTATCCCCGACAACAATACCAAAAACTTGATCTTGATGTTCTAGATAGATGTAAAATGTGATGTATGTGATTATATGCTTAATTTCCTTAATAATAATTCTCACTTTACAACAAAGCCAAAACCTTGATCTCAAGCAAAAGCTAGATAAATTTTTCACTATGAAGCAAATAAGAATACATTTATATTATTTAAATATGGGATACTATGTAAGTATACGTATCATTATCAAGTAATATAAAACTTTTTGATTAAGCCCCAAATATCGAATCCACAGGGATAACTAACAATATGCTACAAAACAAAAGAAATTAGATAACAAAATTTTACTTAGCAAATTATTCTTACTTAAACTCTAGATGTTATAATAGGAATGCAAATTCAATTCTTTTTGTAATTTTTGATAATTGAAAATAAATAAACAACTAATTAACTTAACTAAATACTTGCAAGATGAAGACAATATAAATAAAATATCTTTTTCCTTATCATGAATCAGTAACAAGTATAGGAATTCTGTTGTGGAAGTATTCAAATCGTGTTGTGCTAAATAGAAGCAATAAAATTCTTTACCCTTACTAGAGAAGATATAAAGAACATTGGCTATTCTAAAGTTTGAATAGTTTTGAAGACGGGTTAGGTAGGGAAGATATTAGCTCTCACTCTAGAGTTTTCTCTTCTCCCTCCATCTGGTGGCTAACATCTTGTATCAAAACTTAAGACTATAAATCAAACTGGGGGCTTTAGCTTGTCACTATAAAGTCCTCTATTTATACACCCTTCAAAATTTATTTCCCCATTTATTTGCGTTCAACCCCATGAACTACATTCTCATCCATGAAATCAGATGAAATTCTTACCATTTGTTGACTGAGACAATATCATCTCGGATCTTAAATGGTATCAGAACATGTATTAACATCTTTATTGGCCAAATAAAGAAGTAAATGAAGTACAAGGTTTAAAATCATCACAACTTCTTCCAACATTAAAATCTAATTCTTCACACAAATTCCTTCAAATACTTAATCAGTATCATTTAAAGGAAAAAAGATAAAGAAAACTACTCAGAATTCATAGAGAAAACGCAACCATATTTAAGTTAAAAAGTAGAAATCATGCATACAAATAGGAAGTCTAAATGAAAACCAAATGTAGTCACAAAGATAAACACTTATCTTAAATCCTCTCCACCAAATGTCTTGAAGTTCCTTTGGATTCTCTTCCTTCACTCACAATACAAACTAAAACTCAAAATAAAAAGAAAAGGCGACCGACGATGTTGGTTACTTTGGATGGATGGATGATGATTGGTTGGCCCCTCCTTTGATGATCCAAGTCTTCTTTAATAAAAATCTAAGGGGTGACTTGGTGTCTCTTCAAAATATGTCTCCTTTCAATGAATCGTTTATAAGTTTTATCCTTCCAAAAGCTAATTGAATGAACTTTCAAGTCCATGAACTATTTTCCAAGTCTTTACAGAGAGCTGACACCTAAAGCGTCATTTTATAGAGAACTGGCGCCTGAAGCGCCAAAACCCAAAACAATGCTATCTTAAGCAAGTTGGCACCTAAAGCACCATCACTAGTGCCTGAGGTGCTAGAGACGACTTTTTAAGAATTAAGGAAATTTGAGACAAATTTTGCATGAATTTAGAAGGGACCACTTGTTATAAACTCCCCATAGAGTGATTCAATGCATCTAGACACTTTGGAAGGTTCTTTTATGAAGGGATATATCTTTTGGATCAATGGACATATCTTTTGAATTTTAAAAGAGTTGACTTTTGGATAGAATTTTGGAGAAAAATTTGAATTCTTTTTTTAACGAGGTAGCCTCTAATAAAAGAGAAGGAAGTCTATGACATTAAGAGGAGGCGTCAAGGGGATTTTGAAGATTTCAGTTGAGGCATGACAGGGAGAGAAAGTCAAGGGCTTGGAGATTTTCTTCAAGGATTGTAAGAGAAGAGAGAATGTGAGATATTTCTTCTTCATTACTCTTCTAAGAGAGAATTGAGAGTGCTTCTAAAGAGGGAAAGTGCTTGAAGAGAACTTCTAGGGATTTATTTGGGAAGGATTGTAAGATAAGTTGTATCTTTTATTTATTTATTTTTTAAAACTCATTTTTATATATGAAATCCATGTTTTATTGTTTCCTTCTCATGAATTCTGAGTAGTCTTCTTTATCCTTCTCTCTGCTTTGAGATATGGTTTTGTGAAGAATTGATTTTATTTTATATGGATTTAAATGTCAATAATTTCTTATGATCCGAACTTTGATCTTTATGTACTTTTGGATCTAATTGAAATATTAAAATTTGTTGAGAAACATATATTCCGAAAGAACTATAATTTCTACAACATGGTGAGAGTCACATTTAATTTCATGGGATAGGATGTCATCCATGGGGTTGAGTGCAAATAAATAGATAAATATACTTTGTTGGATGCAAAATTGAAAATTTTAACGTGACAAATTAAAATCCCTAATTTGGTCCAGTTGAGTGGAAACTAATGCAAGATTTTTAGCCCTCAGGCGAGGGAGTAGCGGGAGCTTTGGAGTGACAGTCGGTATCCTCCCAGCCTAACCACAGATTTAAGGGCCAAACTCTGGATTAGTCATTGTTCTTTATGCACTTGGAAGAGAGTAAAGAATAGGATTGCTCCTATTTGGCACAACAAAAATTTTTATATATTTTTAAATGATTTTAATTTCTTCACAATCCATATAATCATTGTAAAGGGGAATGATGTTTTCTTAAATTTTAACTCTTTGTCACAAAAACTTTGTTTAGTTTTCATAATTTTACTTTTAAAAGTTTAGCAATTAGTTTAATTAACTTAGTTATTTTAACTACATTTTATTTAGCATACACTCAATTACTTTAGATTCAAATTTCATACTTTAGTTTTGTAGTTTAAATTATGATTTACATTATAATCATAAGAATTTATCTATAAGCATTTCCAACTTCCCTGTAGAATTGATATTTAGGACTCCATTAGAGTCATTTATTACTTGAGTGATACGTATACTTGCGTTATTATTAGGAGATTCGATAGTTTAAAGATTTTTAAAAGATAAAATTATTTTTACTTAAGTTATTTTTGTTGGGTTTACATTGTAATTTATTATTATAATTGTTGTGTGTATTTTGTAATATTGAAAAATATTTGCAAAAATAACACACAAAAATCTACCGCATCAGCTATCGCTTGGATTGGATGTGAGTCCTTGTCCTTTCTTCCCCAATATAGCAAAAATCCCTCAATTAACCCTTGACTAAAATTTGAGTCCTTATGCTTTCCTTCTCAACCTGATCTCCACATTTATCTGAATCTAGAATCACACACAACTAAAAAAAGAAGAGAAGAAACAAAAAAAGGTCAAATTATTTAATCCCTAGATAAAATTTTCAAAATCTTCAACTCAAATCTTTCCTTTGAGATAAGAATTCCTAAGTGGAAACCCCTAACTCAAATTCAATATCAAATCCATTTCAAGCTCTGACATGTTCTAAGTAGGTTTACCTAGACAATTTTTTGGATTTTATTGATCGCTTTAGTCAACACCAATACACGTAGTGTACTTGTTTAACACATAACACCTATTGGGGGTCCATTTGTTGACCTCATTTTTCTAAAGCCTTGTTTCCCTAATAGAACTTAGGATCTGGCCATAGGGTCTTTCTTTTGACTATCCTAAAAAACTAGTGATGGGACCCACCTCACATAGAAATTCTAGCCACTTCTTGAATGTTTTTTGAAGTCTCACTTGGGTGGTCTCAAACCCTCAACACTTGGTTGAAAGAGTTAAGAAAAACATGATAAAAAGCAAAGAGATTTTCTATAGGATTATGAGGCCCTAAGAAAACCCTTTATGGCTTGGCTATTCACACTCCCATACCTCACCCTACACATCATTATCTGCCCTCATATAACCACTTCACATCACCAAAACTCACATTCCATCACTACCTTCACAACCCTAATCCACCCAAAATCCAAATTTGCCAAAAACCTCAAAAGAATTCCCTAAGATGACAAAAAATTCCCAACTCACCCAATTTCCACCTAAATTCACCTCAAATCCACCAAAATTGCCAAACTCCTTACAAAATTCCTAAATCACCCAAAATACCCAAATTACCTAATTTTCCACCCCAATTACCCAAAATTATCAAAATCTTTAATTTCACTTAAAAATTAAAAATAAATTCCAATCCCACCCAATTTCAAGCCCAAGTCCAAAATTACCCAAAGTCAAATCCAAATTCATCTCAAGTCGTCCACTTTAAACACAAAATCCATCAAAATTGAACCCACATACCAAATCAATGTCACCAAGCCCAAGCCCAAAATTTCATCATGATAATTTTTAAGTTCCACTGAACCCATGTTCAACTAAAAATAGCATCAAATCCATGTTCAAAACCAAGCCAAAAACCAACCCTTCATGACCCATCTTAAAAGTCCACCAAACCAAGTCTAAACTTCAATTTGAAATAAAAGCTCACATGACAACATTAGCCCCCCTCTCCCCCATCAAATTTAATTTAAAATATGGTGAAGATTTTCATGATTGATTTGTACAAACTTGGAATTCATGAAAAGTTTTTCAAGAGATTGGAACCCTCCTTTTTGCAGCAAGCCATGTAGGTCATGCATCAGCCATAGGCAAGTTGTATGGCTTCATCCAAGCCATATGAAAGCCATGAAGCCATGTATATACCTTATGTGAGCCACCATGCTACTTTTAGCAAAAGGAGGAACTTCTTTTAAGATCCCTTAAAAAGCACCTAACCACTCCCATGCTTCACCTAAACCCATGATTAAGCCCTAACCCCCATGATTGGGACTTGTCCACCCAAGCTCCAAGGCTGACCATAAGACCTAACCAGCTTTTCGCATGAACCTAACCAAGTCAAATCTAAAAGTGAGCCAAACCCCATTCCACTTCAATCCAAATCTTGGACACATGAGACCACATAATTAACTTCATTGACCTGCACCCCTGACCTCCCATAGCCAGATGGTGACCACCCATGCAGTGGTCAGCTACCATGGTAAGCGACAAGGCCAAACCAGAAAGACACTCATGGAGGAAACCCCAAAATTCAACCCCTCCTACTTGGCCCACCTCCACTGGACCTTTGCCTTTGTCTTCCCTCCACCTAAGTGCCACATGACACCCTTTAACATGACCAATTGAAGCCTCTAGCTGAGCTTATAAATAGACCACCCCCACAACCAAATAAAGTGGTGCGCACAAACCTTAGGTCTACCAAAATATTTCAAAACCCTTCCTACACCTACATTGAAGTTCATCCCCATTATTACCAAGCCCTCAAACCATCCACAAATCCCTAATTTCCCCACTAAGATCCAGGAAAATTTTGGCAATAAAATCAAAATCACCCAAACCTTAAATTGATTGTTCCAAAAGTTTCTCCATACTCTAAAATTACTTTCCATTGAAAATCCCCTTCCCATGGCCTCTAACCTTGTGCTAAACCAAATCCGATCCACCATTTGATATAGGTCATACCTAGACCCAACCACAGAGGAAACTAAGACTTGGAGGAGGTTTTTGGTGTCAAGGCATAGCTTCTCAACCAACTCAATCAAAGCCTCCCCTTTTGGGCAAAGTAATAAGTTTAATATCCCTAATTTTGTCTCAATTTAGGTCTTTTGTGAAGAGAATGAACAATCCATGTCCACCTAGCCATATAGATGTATTCGTCTCACTTAGATGAAGCTATAGAAACAAACCACACTTAATTTATTTAAGTATCAACGGAGATCTTAGCTGTAAAGTGTGAACAGATCTCATATTATGATTTATTGGGGACGATGATCGAATGTCGTGCATTTCCATGTATTTGAAATGGATGGTGCAGATCTGTTCAGATGACACATCAGTTCGGTTAAAGATGTCGGACCGTAGTGTAATGAGGCAGCCTATGTGGAAAGTGCAACCAACTACAGGATGACACATGATCTTTTGGAGACATCGAGGAATGACAAGAATGTCGTGTGGTTAAGTGGATAAATGTGTAATTTTTATTTAGATAAATACAAAAAATTAAATATAACTTTAAAAAATCATATCTTGGTGTAAAAAAATCACAAAATTAAAAGAAAAATACCCTTGTGCTCAGTGGACAGAGGAGACTTTAATGAACCCAAAACTAAAAATAATTATCTTATACTTAATTTTAAATTAATTAAATACTCTAGAGACCATTTTAATCATAAATAATTAAATGTTAATCACAATGACATGAAATTTTAAGTGCTTATTCCCCTCTGATTTTTTTTAAGGTCAGAAAACACCTCTAGCCCTAAAAGCACTAATTTTCTATGAGATTCACTTCTATTTAATTAAAATGATTATAAAAAAATAAAATATAAGTCAAAAAAATATGAAATCAAGTTTGGTAAGTTCAGTGATGTTAGGGGGATTAAAGAAAAAAAAACTAATTTTAAAATTAAACATATATTTTTCAATTTATTTTCTCATAAAAATCAATTAAAAATTAAATAATATTCTAAAAATTATGAAAATGGTCTTGATTGTTCCTCTGATGTTAAGTAACATTATTTTTTTTTAGAATAGAAGAATGTTTTAGGTGATTAAATCAATTTCCATTAAAATCTATAATTATGGGTTTAAATAATTACAAAAAATATTTAAATATCAGAAAAATATAATTTCTCCTTTATTGCCTTAAATAATCCATGAGTAAGAGGTTAGTGAAATTTCATGACCATTTGAATTAAAATATAAGAGTTATGGGAGTGCAAACCCTAGGAACATAGTGGTAATTTTGGAATTTTATACTCTAACTCAACTTTAATTATTTTTTTAGGTTAAACAAGAGGGAAATGGTGTTAAATTGTAATGGTTAATCTACTGAAGTGATTAAAACACAAAGGTTAAATAAGTATTAACCCATTCATGGCATTATCTAAAAAGGGTAAAATTGTAACTATTTGAATTGTTATGCATAGGAAGAAATGAGAATTTGGGTGATCCAAGAGTGAGGGGATGAGATAGAAGGTTAATAACTCACTAATTTGAAACCTCCATTAAATGTTTAAACCAAATCCAATCCTTTTAGTAAATATTAAGCACACTTTACAAAACTTTTCAAAAAACTATAAGTTTACACTTGAAGCCTTAAGAGCTCAGCAGCGAATTATGTTTAATTTATTATCATTTGAGGAATAGCTAAAGAATAAAATATAAGTGATAATGAAACATTAAAACACTACAAGATCAAGCCTAATTAAGAGGAAAGAGTGTAAAATTCTTCGATGGCTATAAGCATACCCTTACGGGTGCTTACTTGCATAACCCTTAATATGTCATTAAGGATTGACCATTTGCCTTACTCATGGGAAAATTAAGACATCCACAAGAACAATGAGCACGATTTAAAGTATAATAATATAACTCCTAATTCAACATGATTCTATCAACTCAACAATATAATAAGGCCAAATGACTTGAAATAGTCCAAGAAATTCTAAAGTTGTTCAGAGTCACTCTTTGAATACCTTTTACAAGATTTTGGACATTCCATAGGACATTTGGGTTTATTATAATATGTTGAGGAAAATAATCCTGAAAACATAAAAAAGTCACCAAGATGTGATTCGGTACCCTTCAAGTTAAAACATACTAATGAGAATTCTCTCATCACAACTTAACCTACTGTAATACCCAATGCTCTGGGGTGTGAGTTTGAACATTACACTCAAACCATTATTGTAACTGGGTTATTATAAACGACCACATATGGATCATCGAGGCTGGTATAAATTAAAGGTTTTGGTGGCAAGGACGATGATGAAAAAGACATCTAAGAATGCAGGATAGTGGAATAGTATTGTATCTCCTAAACCTAATGATCTCGTGAGGGTGTAACATTGATACTACTACTCACCAAAATTTGGTAAAAGGTTGCCCTTGCTCTCATGGGTTGGTGGTGTTCTATCTAATGCATGAACATATAATATAACATATTTTTCAATTAAAAATATTTTTTTCCAGCTAAAAGAAAAGCTTAAGTTATTTATATGTAGACCACGTGTTTAGAAGGATCCCTACAGTAAGCCTCAACGACCCAACCATAACAAGTATTTTAAATAATTAGCAGGAATAAATATTTAAATAACATCATTCCCAAAATATAAAGCCAAATAATATGATAGTTTGGGAAGTCATTGAGGTTCACCTCAAAGTGTGTGACATCGCCTACCTCTCGGTTCTTTGATTAACAAAATAATTGTTCCTACTTGAGACCTTCCCACTTGATTTTCCTACAACCAATAGTGAAAAATTAACTTTAAATTCTTGAAAACAAAACATTTGATCTTAATCAAGGATTTTTTTAAGTGATTTCGGTCGCTTGAGATGTAATTAACTATGGGGGATTGCCCTTATAGGGAATTATGAACCCAAGTAATATAAACTTTATCTAATCTTCATATTGGGTAGGGGAATTTTTTGTCACAAAATTCACAGACTAAACAAATGTCTTGAATTTCTTAATTTAAATGGTTGAGCTAACTAACAAGTGATATGCTCATGTCTCGGGGTGGTGTAATACTTTGGTTTTTGTTCTCAACTATCTAAACTATTAAATATATGAGATCTATTTAGTCTCATGTCCCAAAATTATGATGTTATTTTTAAATATATATAATAAATTAAATTATTTTCTCAAAAAAAACGACCAACAATGACTCGCAACCCGATAGAGACAAGCTCCGTAAGGGTTGTGAAACAATCGTTCGTGGTCCTCTCAACAATCCAACATTTGATAGGAATAAGCTCTGCGAGAGGTGTATGATGATCGGTCACGTGGTAGTGACAAGCTCCACAAGGGGTGCATAAAGATCATCAGCGACCTTTAAGAAATTTTGGCACTTAGCAGTGACAAGCTCTGTGGGGGTGTGAAGCAATCATCCACAACCCCTAAAATAATCCAGCACCCAACAATGATAAGCTTTGCAAAAAGTATATGACGATCGATCACCCTACAATGACAAAATCCACGAGGGGTGTATAACTATCATCAACAACTCCTATGATATTTTGACACCTGAAATTGACAAGCTCTGCGAGCGGTGAGAGACAATATTGTTTGGCCAGAAGCACTACTCATCACCTTACAGTGACAAGATCCATGAGGGGCGTATGATAATCATCCCTTATACCAAACTAAACAAAGCCTAAGAGATATATGTTCTCACCAAGAATTTATAACAAACGATCGCTTATTTGAAAACATGATCGACAGATATTTAAAGAAAGATAGTGTAAGAAATAAAAACTTGCTACTTCCAAAATCCTTCTTCCTTATATTTCATTAAAGTTCTATTACAAAGCTCAATGGCAATCTTTTCTTATAATGCTTAAAACAAAAAAAAAAGTTTTTTTTCTTCTCAGCACTAAACGTTCAAGGATTCTATGGCACCTTCCTCTCTGATTTCCTCCACTCCGTAGCCACGACCAGATTTTTCACCCGCTTGGTCGCTTTCCTTGTCTTCAAGATCCAAAAGTAACATGTCGAATTCCTTCATCTCCTGTCATTTAGGATCAACCAATTTATGCTACAAAAACCTTTCAATGACAAGTAAAGTGCCAACCTTGATCTAGCAGGGGAGATCTTCAACGCACTCCTCCTCCCGGTTAATCATCGAGAATATTTTCTCTTTCAACTTTCAATTCTCCTAGGGAAAAGCCACCACTTGAGCCTCATGCATCTTGGCCTAGAACTTCTTCTCCTGCAAGGATAGTTTCAATCTCTTCTATGCCAAGACATATCATTTCAACTATTGGACCCACAAGGAGGATCTCTCGGCTTGTTTCTCAGCCCTGTCTAAAAGAAGAGCCTAAAAATGTGAGGCTTCCCAAGCAAGGGGATGGTATCGATTGGTACATCGACCTCAGTGTCTTCTCAAAAGCGGGGGACCGAAACATCATCAACAGGGCCGACGGGTAATCCCCATTTAAGGGAGTACTAGAGAACCATTTCATCTCTCTGTCAATGAGTGTGTAGTGGCTGCTCGTCCATACTCTGGCTCCTCGATCATGTGTGAAAGGCCACTCAGACAAAATCTTCCCCTTTTTTGAAGGAGGAGGGGCCAAACATGTATATGGAGCCAAAGCTTTCCTTTACTTTTGGGGGATGTCTCTTCTCATCCTCACCACAGCCTTATGTTCTCCCTTAGACTCTGTCCCGATCAAAATGAGATAAGAGATGCGACTCCCCTCCCTCATTTCCTGTAAACCTATGAATGGGGTCTCTCCAAGAGTCATCACAAGAACCCCACCAACCGACCGATGGACTGATGAAGCACTAGAATCGGAAACACCATGGGCTTGGAGGTGATCCTCATCACTGCCTTTAGAAAAACCTAACAAAGCTACAAAAGTGTTGTGCCACAAAATTAATAATAAAAAGGAAAAAAGAAATAGTTCAAGCATTTAATTACCTTCAACATCTTCTTTAGCCGATCCGGACAGGTCTGACTGACCCCTGCCCTTGTCAGATAGGGGAATACCTCACTTTCCCCATATTTTCTTCAAAGTTGACCGATCCTTGTCGCCCTTCTCCCGAGGCACTTCTCAATTGTCGGACAAGATCCACAACCCTTTGGTCATTGTATCAGTGTTGCCCAATCCAAGCATACGCTCAACCACCTTTGGGCCATGATACAAGAATAAAGAGAGGCTTTAGCCCTTGATTAATGCCCCATGGTCTTAAAGATTCCACAGTAAAGTTTTCACCTTCTTCACCTCACAGTTCACCAAAGAAGTGCGGATCCCCCAACCACTTGCGCAAGAGGCAATCAAAAACATCATTTTCCAATCCTTAATCTTATTTTTAAGGCTTAGAAGATGAATCTAGGGGCCAATTATGAATGGGATGTAGCCATCCCGAGTGATTATGAACGTGATGAAATGGTTGAACAACTCAATCTTCCAGGATATTCTTATCCTTTGACAGAAGAGAACAAAAGTCATGATAGCAGCCACCGAGTTTGAAAGAACCTAGGCAGGAAAGATCACAAATTGATTGAAGGTCGAATGCAACTCCCAACATAATGACAGCTGAAGACCAATCTTGAATTGTTCTTTATGAAAAACTAAGTTGGGAGCAAAATTGTCTATGGCTCGCTCATGGCTAGCCATCTGCTGAAGGTGAATCGAGGGATCAAGAACATAAATGTCTTGGATCTCCTTCACTTTTGTGGCAAAAAGAATGGAAACCTCCACAACCTAAATCGAGTCGAACGATTCTTGGGAAAACCTTCACCATATGAACCTAGAAGTGTCATGCAGGAGAAGAGGAAAGTTAGAAATGTCAGAAGGCTGAGGAAATAGAAATAATGGAGGCCTTGATAATTACCGCTCATATAAATACAAGGGAGAAGATGAAACGATACAACAAGACAACGTAATGATAAAAGAAACCAAACACAAGTTTTGAGGCAACATCAATCATTAAAAACTATTTATTTATTTTTTATTTCATTATTTACCCTTTACATTAAACCTAAGAAGCTACTCTGAGAGAAAGAACCTCCCCAGGCGATCGCCAATAGCTTATCCGAAACAATCTCTCATACATGAACTCACCACCTAGCCTAAATAGGTCATCTGACCATCCCTTGTCTGTACGAGAAGGCCACCTCTGATGGCCAAAAATTCCAAACAGAGGCACACCATCTCCTTCTGAGCAGCGAACATCCCTGAAAAGCAGAGAATTCCTCACACAAAGCAATGGCTTCTTTCTCCATCCGATCAATTCTCATCAAAACCTTGCAAACTCCTCTATGACTACCCCGACAAGATATCCCATAGTGCGTGCAAACTGTTCCTCCATCCCTACAAGATGGTGCATTAGGGATTTAGAGGATTCCCGAAGTCCCTCAGTCATGTCCTCCTCCCTCACCGCACTGGGGGTGCCTTAGCAATCTAAGATTTTGCCTTCACCAAGAGGTGGGTTCCTCTGGTTCGTCCTATGATTCGCAGCAGCCTTTCATACAATAGTCGTATCCTCCGTAGGATCAACCTCAATATCTGATGAAATGGAATTGATCGTTATGACCCCAATGGCTGCACTAAAGAAAGAAATACATGTATTCAAGGCTGACGATTTAAACAAGTTGCCCAAAACCAGATCCCATTCAGACATGATGAAAGAGTTAACACCCTCATCATTTTTTCTTGGCTCTCCACCCACAAAGGAAAGGCCATCCTTCGGTAGCTGGCGACAATTATGCTCTTTTCGTCACCTTATCCATGACAATCTAAGAACTTATTGACCTCGCAACAATCTGAAGGGACGTTTCATTCCTCCTGATGGGAATGTCCATCCTCAATGGATGCTAAGTGGGAGGATCGCCAGATTGAGACTCGTTCTTGCAACGAGCCTGCAAGAGAATCAGAGTACCCAATCTAATCCTCATGATTGTCATTTTTCAATCTCTGCACAATGTTTTTTTGCTCGCTTCCCACCGAAGAGCTTCATCCCCTGGTTTTCGCTTCAAGTCCAATATTGGGGCTTTAGCCCACATACCACCGAGAGTCTTAAGAAGTGCATCTTTGTTAGGGGACGAGGATATCTCACTGGGCATCGTTGCAGACTCAAGCATAAAAGCAAGAAAAGAGAAAAAAATTCACGCGAGCCCTTTCCTACTATATGACTTACTTATTGTAGCCTCAACGTAGAAATCCAGGGAAGTCATTTATTAAGTAATTATGTCATTCAATTTTGTAGTTGTATTTTTGTATTAGCAAAAAGATTCTCTTTTTCTTATGCGCCGTACAACTTTCGAGAAGCAAGTGAATCACAAAATTAAATATGCATATAAAAAATATGACACCACGAATCTCAAAACTATCTGATACCTAGGACAAAACAATTGTTAGAGGGTCAAACGATCGGCTAACAACACAACATGGATCTTAGAAAGAGCAAGGTTCAAAGAGGAGTGATCGTTGCAAAATCGAACAATCAATTATACACAAAACCATCTGGAGGTCATCCAAAGACAGTACAAATAGTCAACACAACTCGAGATGACCGATTAGATAACAACACCCCTATCGATTGATTACTGATACACAACCCAAATTCGGTCGACTAATTGAGCTAGACAAATAAAAGGTATGGTGACCTAATTTAATATTTTACTCTATTTTTCTCATAAATTACTAAAATAACCTCTAAAAAACTAATGATAGAAATATAAATTTATATTTGGAACATTCATACTTCAATATACACGTGTTTCCTAATAATCTTACAGTTCAAAGTTTGAAGAAGAAATTCACGTAACGCTTGTTTCCTGCATGAACCAGAGATTTGACGCGTGGACACGGACGTTCTGATTTTATTTTTCAATTCATTTTCTTATCCAGCGCCTGAAAAGTTTGTCGTTCATCTTCTTCTTCTCCAAGGGAAGGAATTCCGGCCTTCTACCCTCTGAGATTCTCTAAAATTTCCAGTTTTGGGAAGGAATCAGAAAGTCCTGTGGAAAGGTTCTTTAAGATAGACGGTTAAGGTATTGTCTTTTGAATATGTCGATTTTTGTGGAGTTTCCTTTTATTTTTATGCTTCCTAGATTATGTATATATATATTTGTTTTTTTATATAATTGAATTGTCAGAGGAGATGATGCGAAGACATGTATCCAAGCTTTTTTGGCATTGTTTGGGATCGCCGCGTTCTAATTATTCGGTAACTTAATCCTGAAATCTCTTGATTTTGATGAACTTGGAATGATACTATTTGCTGTCTTTGGTTGTGAGTTTGTCCGGTGAGTTAATAATAGCTTATTTTTCGCCTCAGAATTGTGTTTCCTAAGGACTAAAAACGGCTTAACAAAATGCATGAAGATTCCCCCTATTGCGGGTTTGGGGTCGATGTATGCATTCTGATCCCTAAATTTACAGAGACGCAATTTTTCATTATTCGACAACATGACCTCCAAAAATGCGCATGCCGATTTCAGGATGCTTGGAAGGGTTACAGTCTTACCCTTGAATTATGGAGAGGGAGGTTGACATACCTGTCTTTATCTTTCCAAAGGGCTGTTTCATATTTTTCACAATTGTGATTCAAAAATAGTAAAAGGTATGCTTTACTTGAAAAAGGAAATAAGTTCTATTTTTCCTAGGGGATGTTTGTTTACAAGTAGTATTTAGTAAATCTCAGAAATTCAGATTATGGTCTATTTGGGGTAGTTTAAGCTTATTAATAAGCTGCTGGGCAATAACTGCCTCAGAAAACTACCGTGGAAAACTGCTGTGAATGAGCCGACCGACCATTTGTTTTCTGCGGTTTGAAAGCAACTGTGACAACTGTTTCTGGATAAATTACCATTCTGCTCTAGTATAGTAATGTTGTTTGTAATAGAATATTATATTTGATATTTTAGAAGTAAAAATTCACTTTAGAACAGTACAAAAATTCAGATAAATACCTCACTTGATAGTGAGTATTAAGATTGCTAAAAAAAGAAAAAACAACTAAAATTACATTCAATAATATGATAATATTAATTTTAAAATGTAGACGACATATGTCACGAGCTACGCTGTCCTCTAGAGATGCTATCCATTTCTCGATCACTGTCGGCAGTGGAATCTGCCGGACTTTCAGGGCACCGAAAAAAGGCACACTTCTCTGTGATTCTCTGCGGGCATCCGTAGAACTGCCTCCTATCACAACACAACCCACAACACAACCCACAACATTAGCACAGCCACATCCAATAACAAAACATAACATTGACCAACACAACACCACCCACAGCATTAGTCAACACAACACAACTCATGGCCATTACACTAGCTAACACAATAACAAACCACAAACACAACCCAAAACTGGCTATCATAACACAACCCACAATACTGACCAACTAATCCCGACTGTTTATATGCAACAGTATAATAATGTATGCGATTATATTTTTTACTTATCTTTCCTACTTTGCAACAACACCAAAAGTTTGATCTTGAAGAAAATAAAAATTCTACTTTTTAATTTTTATATATATTGGGATACTACGTAAGTAGACATATCGTTATCTAGTAATATATGACTTTTTGATTAAATCCCGAATGTTGAACCCACAAAGATTGTTCACAATATGCACTATTAAGTAACAAACTTCTATTTCAAAAAAACAATTATTTAAATTAAAGATATTATCACAGTATTTAAAGTTCAATTCATTTTGGTATTTTTGATATTTTGACAATATAATAACAACTTCTAAAAATAACTTAAGTTTTTGTAAGATAAAAAATATTGAATATTAAATATCTTTTTCTTTTTCATGAATCAGTAATAAGTATATGAATTCTGTTGTGGAAGTATGCAAAATTGTGTTGTGCCAAATATGAGCAATATTATTCTTTACTCTTACTAGAGATGCTATAAAGAACATTGACTAATTTAAAATTTGAATAGTTATGAAGTCCGACTAGGCAGGGAAGATACCAGCTCTCACTCTAGAGTTCCCTTGATTCCCTCGATTCCCTTGATTCCCTTCACCTAGGGGCTAACATCGTGTATCAAAACCTAAAACAATAAACCAAGTTGGGGGCTTTGACATGCCACTTTAAAGTCCTCTAACTCTACGCTCTTCAAAGATTATTTCTCTATTTATTTGCACTCAATCATATGAATTATCTTCTTATCCATACAATCTCATGTGATTCTTTCCAATTGTTGACTGAGACAATAACTTCCCGATTCTTACATGTTTACACAATAAATTTTAATATCTCGATGGGTTAAATCAAGAAGTAAATGAAGTACATAGAGTTAAATCATCACAATGTCTTCCAACATTAAAGATCAATACTCTCCACAACTTCCATCCAATACTTTATTTACTTATTATTTTAAAGAAAAAGATTAAAAAATACTATTCAAAATTCATCGAGAAATCAAAACCACACTTTAGTTTAAAATTAAAAATCATGGTCAAACCAACAAGAAGTCAATTAAAACCAAATATAGTAACAAAAAGATACAAACTTATCTCAAATCCTTCACCAAACTCTTGAAGTTCCTTTAAATATATTCTTTTCTTACAACACTCTTAACTCTAAAAAACTAGAAACTAAAACTAAAATAAAGGTAGATATTGGCGTCTTATAGTCTCTCCCAGAAATCACAACAAAGAAGAATCTAAAAGAAACACTTGAAGAGACTAAAAGCAGCCCCACAAAAAGTCCCAAGCCTCTCTTTTTATAGTTTTTCAAGAGGTGTCTTAGTATCTCTTCAAAATTTATTCAAATTCGATGCATTCTCCAAAGGTTGTCTCCTTTCACAAGTTTTTTAACCATATTTTTGTTTCTAGTGGTTATAACCACCATCTTTAGCCGATAGGTGCCTCAAATGTCCCTTTAAAATTTGTTAAAATGAATTAACCCATCAAGTAACTGTCACTGACGCTTAAGAGCGGGGCTTCTTGTGCTTAGGCGCGGGCTTCTCTGTTTCACGGGCGCTTAAGCGCCGGATTTAGTGCTTAAGCGCCAAAATACTTTTGCACCATTTTTTTCATTTTTGCTCTATATTTGATCCTTTTTCACTTCTTTTGTCATTTTTCACCTTTTTAGTTGTACATGAAGAAAAAAACACACAAATACATTCTATTAAAACGCAATATCTCAAAAATAAGTATAAAAATGTGTATAAAAACACTATATTTTATGTGTATCACCAACACAACACAATACACAACATTGGCCACCACAACACAACCCACGGCCATAATCAACATCAAACCATAACACTGGCCAACACAACACCACTCACGACACTGACCAACACAACACAACTTACAGTCACAACACTGGCCAACACAACAACACAACAAACCACAGACACAACCCAATACTGGTCATCACAACACAACCCACAACACTAACCAACACAATAAAACTCACGACACTGGCTATCACAACACAACCCACAACCACAACAACTGTCAACAACAAACCACAATACTGACCAACACAACACTGTCCAACACAACACAACCCACGACCACAACACTGGCCAACACAACCCACTACCACAACACTGACCAACACAACAACACAACGAACCACAGACACAACCCAACACTTACCATCACAACACAACCCACAACACTAACCAACACAACACAACCCACAACACTGTCATCACAACGCAACCCACCACCACAAGCAACAACAAACAACAACAGTGGCCTGCACAACACCTCCCACAACACTGGCCAACACAACGCAACCCACGATTATAGCACAACAAACCATTACACCACACAAATACACTGGTAAAACAACACCGCCCACAATAAAACATAGCACCAGCAACAGGACTAACCAACACACCACCACCCATAGCACAATAAACCATCACACCACACAACAACAATGACCAACACAACACCACGACAATCCAACATTGGCCATCCACAAATTCAGCCATCACAATAGAAATCCAACACCACAGTAGAACAAATCCAACACCACAGCAGAAAAAACCCAACACCACAACACAATAAACCCTATTCTTCTCAAATTCACAACGAACAGAAACATCCACACCACCACCTCCATCACCACCATTAAAAACCAACATAGAAATCAAAGTAATCCAATAAAGACATCAAAATTCAACGAAACGAGAAACCAAATCGACATACGCGAGCAATAATAGGGAAAGGGGATACCAAAGTTTGGAACAAAAGGTTATGATAGAGGAAGCGAGAGATCACAGAGGAAGTGAGAGATCGCAGAGGAAGTGAGAGATCGCGGAGGGCACCCATGGTAATTTGTAAAGAAACTCGAGCCGCAGGGTCGAAATTGCTGCCCTCGTTTTACTTGAACGCCCCGCGACGCAGTAGCACCGCCGCTCCAAATCACCAAAAAGCGCGGCTCAAGCCGCGCCGCTCCAAATCGGGCCTTAGCAATTGTTTGACATGATAGATTTCAAAAAGTAAAAATCATGCTAAATTTTTTGTCCTGTATTTTCAAAATCTGTGATTTACATGAAGGCCCAGAGAGGCATGGCGAGAAGAAGTGTAAATCTCTTAAATCCTACTTTTCTCAAGGTTCATTGAATCCGAAATTAAGTCTATGGTGTGAGGAAACAGATATTTAAGGAGGTAATATGATTTATGTGGCCCAAAAAATCAATTGGCAAGAATTAGCATAATTTCTAGCCNAAGAGAGGCATGGCAAGAAGAAGAAGTGTAAATCTCTTAAATCCTACTTTTCTCATGATTCATTGAATCCGAAATTAAGCCTATGGTGTGAGGAAAATGATATTTAAGGAGGTAATATGATTTATGTGGCCCAAAAAATCAATTGGCAAGAATTAGCATAATTTCTAGCCAAATCTAGGCTAAATTTTACAACCAAAATTCCCTTTAGTGTTTTTGTTATATCTGTTAACCTGATTGATACTTAATATTTTTTTTTTTGGGAAATATGCATACTCCATGGTAATACTGGTTATGAAAGTTATTAACGATATGATCATTAGTTTTGAATTTCATCTGTGAAGAACCGCATCAAGATGTACTGTAGATAGGATGAATTTAGACTAAACTCTGTGAACTTCAAAAGCTTTGATCCGCTCTAACAGGCGGAGACGTCAAAGTTTAACTTAGGTGGTGTGACCAGCTATCCCTTCAGATGCAAAAATAATGATGATCGGAATACTAACTGTGACGGACTAGGCTTCCCAAAGGCAATGACATATGCAACTTCTTGTGCCACCTGGTCAGAAATGTCACAAGAAGATCACGCTGCTTCTGATATGTTACTTGATTCATTTGGAAGGTTTCATAATTATTTGAGAATTTCCCTAACAGAGCGCTGCAATCTCAGATGCCAATATTGTATGCCTGGGGAAGGTGTCGAGCTAACACCAACGTCACAGTTACTAAGTTCTGACGAGATCATTCGATTGGCCAATCTTTTTGTAAATTGTGGAGTAAATAAGATCCGCTTAACTGGGGGAGAGCCAACTATCAGGAAAGACATTGAAGAAATATGCCTCCAACTTTCTAGCTTGAAAGGATTAAAAACGCTAGCGATGACCACTAATGGAATTGTTTTAGCCAAGAAGATCCCCAAGCTGAAAGAGTGTGGACTCAGTGTGATAAATATCAGCTTAGATACATTAGTCCCAGCAAAGTTTGAATTATTGACAAGGCGTAAAGGGCATGACCGGGTTGTGGAGTCCATCAATGCTGCTGTGGAGCATGGATTTAATCCTGTTAAAGTATGTTAAAGTCAATTAAATGTTTTTTTCAGTCTTCAATGCCATGTTTGTTTTATCATAAGCATGTCTGCCTTTACATACTAGTAGATGGAATTATGCTGGTGTAAAATGCACTTTGCAGGTCAATTGTGTTGTAATGAGAGGTATCAATGATGATGAGATTTGTGATTTTGTGGAGTTGACTTGTGAAAAGCCAATTAACGTTCGATTTATAGAGTTTATGCCATTCGATGGAAATGTGTGGAATACTAAGAAGCTAGTTCCTTATGCTGAGATTTTGGATAAAGTGGTAATATAAAGTATTTATTTTATTTTATCATTATAACGTTAGTGAACATTTATTTGCATGATGAAAATAGGCTTGATTTATCTTGTTGATGTAGAAACAACGATTTGAAGGTGTGAGAAGACTTACAAATCATCCTTCAGATACAACCAAGAATTTCATAATAGATGGGCATCAAGGAACAATCTCATTTATTACATCAATGACTGACCATTTCTGTGCTGGTTGCAATAGATTGCGGCTATTGGCTGATGGAAACTTGAAAGTGTGCCTCTTTGGTCCATCTGAGGTATGCCATATCAATTTTTTTTTTGGGATGAGTTATTGCGTTGTTCTATTCAATCATTCCTTGGTGTTGGTGCAACTCCTTTTTTTTTTTTCGAAATAATCTTCTTATTTTGCTCCAACTTCAAAATGGTGTAAAACCTCGAAACATTACTTTTGCATGTGTCTAAGAATCATATAATATTGTTGTCACAATTCAGCTCGGGGGCTTAAAATTTTTAAGATAGAAACAGACGATCAAATGGTGATATTCAATTTTAGTTTCATTTTTTATCTTTAACAATTAATAAGTGATACTAACAAAAATAATTAATTCAACTGAAAATAAAACATATGTAAATAAAATTACATTTCTCTAGATTGGTTGTCTTCTATAAATATTATCTTTTGTACCGCTCATTTTTCTCTCTACACCTAAACCTAAAAGTATTTATTTAACATCATTGTGAGTTATCAATAATAGTGAATATTCATACATTTAAACTACAGTAGCATGATGAATAATAAAATAATATTTATGCTAGTCAAACATACAATAAATCAATATAAAAAATTTAATAGTTTATATTTTCAAATTTGATCATTCAAAGTAGTTCAAAATCTTCATTATGTCGTATTGTATATATCATTTTGTATATATTCATTATAGGAGCATCATTTAAAATTTGTATTATTTAATGTACATCAATATCAATATCATTTTTCAATTACGTGCAATGGTATTTTAGTGTCCCGATTTAGTACCGTAAGGGAGTGAACTCTATCAGTCAGTCATACACATAGAAGTATTCAATATAATTCATTTTATTCATAATTTCATGTCATTCATTTCAGTAAAAATATACATCTTATAAATAATACATAGCACTCAATCCTATTGAAAAATTTATAACGTTCACAACAAGATAACCAATCTATAAAATATTATATAAATTAGAATAAAATCGTGCAATTGAGTTTAATAAGAATCATTTACTAATGCAATTAGTTTAAAAGAAACAAAATACTACTTTAGTTTAAAAGTAAGAAAACTCACTTTGATATTTAATGTATAAACAATATTTCTTGCTTTTGACATTATAAACAACTTTAAAATATGAATTCTTATAGGTGAATCCAATCAAAATATAAGATTCCTATAATTATTTAAGTTATTTCTTTTCATTAAACTTCTTATTTGATTTGCTATACTTAACTTGATCCCGCCGAACTCATCCATTATCTCTCTCTTGCAACTATTCATGTCTGCCTTCCTTACTTATATGTGTTCAAACCATCCATGCAACTCTCTCACACGAGTTTGTCATTTTTCCCTGCTTTGATCTTCTTCTCCTACAGTTCTCGTCCCTCCTCTATTACGCATGCCAACAGCCTGTCTCCTCTTCATTTCGTACGCAGAGTTGCTCCTTGTGTTTCATTCCACTTCATCTCGCAAAATAAAGTCCCCAACCACATCCTGTACAATTCTATGTTCCAAGTGCACATTCGTGCCTCCTCTCTCGCCCTTTTCTTTATTCATGTCGCCAAAGACACAAGAAAACCCTTATCTCTACCTTCCGTTAGATTCAACAAAGCCATTTCCCTCTAATTTGTCATATCTAGACCTGAAATCTTCCCCTGTCAATGCTCCGCTCTTCGCTATTCACTTATAATTCATACCCTTGAAACAAACCACTTCCATTCTTCTTTTAAATCGATAACCCTAGGCCTCTATTGTTTTTTTTCTTACACTCATCCCAATCCTGCACTAGAACGACAACCCACTTCTTCCCATTTCACTTATCTTAAACACCATATCTACCCCTATCTCTCTTTGAATATATTATATATTATATATTATATAAAATAGAAACAAATCGAAGAGTAATAAAAAAAATTGAAAATTCGTTCTCTCCCAGTTGTTGTCCCCTCACACTCAAAGATATAAAATGCTTGAAACCTTATGTATTTGTTCGGGTTGTTTCAACTTGGCTGGGAAATTTACTAAGTGCTCATTTGGGTTGTTGAAACTTAGCAGAAAAAATTGTTAAATAAGTAATCAATCACATTGCTCTAGTGTGATAGGAAAAACTACTACATAAGCATTCGTTCAGGTCGTTCCAACTTAGCAAAGAAATTTGCATTGACACTACTTTCATGCAAGTAAATTGAATGCTCATGCACGCTCTACGAGCTGGAGGGTTAGAAAATCCTCTATGATCGTGGTGTTGCATGACACCAACCATTTTTTTAAGATTGGTAAAAATGTCCAATATTATCGTTGATGCCCCCCTGTGCAAGAAAGATGCTAGGAGGTTGTCAAATTTTTTGGTGAAATGACTTGAAAAGAACTAAATAAAGTTTGATCATTTGAATCTAATAATCTATTAAATCAATATGCATCTACATATATATATATCTAATAATCTAATAATCATAATATATATATATATATATATATATATATATATATATATATATATATATATATNTAAAATATTGGTTAAAAAAATAGAATAAAAATTATTAAATTAAATTCAAATGATGTTTTTGTTAAACTAATCTTGAATTGGTCAATTGATATGATTACACAATTAGTGGTTTCATAGTGGGCATGAGTTGATTACTTAATTAGTGGAATAAATATAGGTTTATAATAGGCGCAAATTGATGGCACTTAATGTCTGCGATTATTGTGTACATTTTCACTTTTATTACGTTATACATTGGTTAGTATAAATTAGTTGTTATGTTACAATGTAAGACTCTCTTAAAACCTGTATTCTTCCTTCCTCAAATAATAGAAAGAAATTTCCCGAAAGTCTATTCTCATTGTTTCTTTTCAATTTGTCATTCAGCGATCCATTAACTTGGAATCAACATTTGGTATCAGAGACTGATTCGAGAGGTAGAGCAGGCAACTTACGACGCCATCTGCGAACGCTCGGTGCGGAAGGCTGCTAGGAGCGAACGCGGAGGCTTCGGAGGGGAAGGCCTGCTCACCAAGTTGCTGTCGGAAAGCGCCGACAGGCAGAACAGGAAGTTCGTGATAATATTTGCGAACGGCAAGGTTTTGCGGAAGAAGGTTCACGGTTCGCTGTAGAGGAGCTAGCGAACAGAGTCAAGGGTTCTTCCGTTTTTTGCAAAATAGTATTTCGCGGTGCTTCGAAGGAGCAGAGAAGGATTGTTGGAGGAGGAAAATCGCGAACTAGCGATTCGCTCGACCAGAGACGAGCGGGAGGAAGAAATCGCGAGACAGGAGATCTCCCGTCTGCAGCTTCGGAGGAGGCGAAATCTCATACGGAACCCTCGAGAGGAATAAGGGTTCGGGCGGCAACAGAGGATCACAGGTTTCGCGAACAGGCGCGGTTTTGCAGAGGAGAGTATCGTTCGCGGGAAATCGGGCTTAGATCGTTCGCGATAGAGGACAATCACGGCATCTGCAGAGGTTGGCGGGCAGTTCGCGAGGCTCTGCAAACAGAGGGTTGGCTTCGGATTCATGAGAAGTTGTAGAGTTCTCTTTTGGGAAGAAAGGTGTTCGCCGGCAGTTACAGCAGGGCAGGGCTTTGGTTTGCGAGAGCAGCAGTTACGCGAACCGTCCTTTTTCCCTTTCTCTCCATCTCCACAAGCCGAAACCCAGAAGGAATACTGGAGGAATATTGAGGAATATTCCCAAGCAAGGAGAGGATATTCCCTTCCTGCAGTCAATCAAAGGAAGGAGTAATAAAATAATATTTCATTTTCATCTAAGGAATATTTTGTTTCCTCCTGAAGAGGCGAATTTTCTTTGTGAAGGAAGAATGGAATAAAGGAATCTCCTATTTCCTAGCTGAGGAGGAGAATAAATAGAGGAAGTTCCGAATTTGACCTTGGGCAAGTTCCAAATTTCCTTTGCTGGAAAGAGAATCTTGGTTGGGAGAAGAAATAAAAGGCAATTTTTTCAAATTTTCTTTATCGAGAGGCGCTAAAGATTTATTATCTGGAGGCCGCAAAACACTCCTCTAATTTTATTCATTTTGCTGCTGCGAAGAAATTTGCAAGGCAGACGGGCTCGCGGGAAGAACGAAGGATTTCGAAAAAAAGTTCGCAGTAGATTCAGCTCAGGGAAGTTCTGGACTGCTTGCGGGAAGTTATCTCCGGAGGCTGCGGAGAGGAGGTCCGGCAAGGAACAGAAATGTTTCTGTTTTGTTCTGTTTGGGAAATGCAGGTCGAGCCGCAAGCAGCAGTTTGGCAGTTCACCGGCAAAGCTCGTGAAGGGGCGTCTTGAATCGCGACAAAGGAGGTTCGGGCGGAGTTCGGCGTAGGACCAGGTTGTGCGCGACGGAAGTTCGTCCCAGGCTTGTGCGCGGCGGCGAGGTNTGGCAACGTCAAATCCTACAGGACCTTAAATCCCATTTCGCCTCCGTTGAACGGGGGAGAAGAGAGAGGAGGGCAAAGTTTTCTCGAGAAAGAGCGGCTTGAAATAATGGCTTAACCATATAAAACATAAAAAATAAAATAAAAACGTGCCAACCGTCCCAACCATTAAGTTATAAAAATATTACATCGTATAAAAATATTTTCTCACATTATTGATATGTTATTGAGGGTATAGAAATATTTTCTTGTTCAATAACACATAATAACACAATTATACAATCTCTAGCCCGCGGTATAACACGTGGGGTAGCGTTATAACCCACAGTACAACATGCAGAGAATATTCCCCACGTGTTTAACAATTTTGGTTACGAAGATGTGAAGAAATCTCAGACGAGCACTGCTTCTGCAAATGATATACTATTTCGCTCACACTCTCATAATTTTGCATACCAACTCATTAATGAAGCACAAGGAAATTAAACAACAGAACAGATGTTGTGGGGATCATTTAAACATCTGTATGGAGATCATGATGACGCACTAGCTGGAAAATGGAGATCTTGATTGTGTTATGGTTGTGTTATTGGTGTATTNTTTTGACCATTCCAGAATTATTTTTTAATAGATGGTTTTTCATTGATTAGATGTTAACATGGGAGTCAAACAACTAATAGATGGATCGGAGTTTGCTTCGTCGTTCACGACTTCTGTCGTGTTGGCAACGTTGAAAGATCATTCAACGAACTTATCGAAGTATCTCGCTCCCAGGCTCATCAATGAAAAAACACAATAAGTATTACCCAGAGCAGATGTATGAGCTCGCATGAATACTGGCGTGTAGAATAGAGAAGCTCTCCTAAACTTTAGCTAAGGAAATGTAATGTTTTTTAGATGTGAAGTGGAAAAAACTAAAGGAGACGTTGCTTGAATGAGATGTTTAATTTTTGCTTGTATTTCTGCTTCAATTATCGTAGTCCACGGTTCTTGATAATCAAATATCTAACATCTCCTATATTAAATTAATTTTATTTAATAATTTCTTAAGCATCTTCTCAACACCTAAACTTTCATANTAGGAAGCAGGTTGTTCGCGAATCAGAACGCCAGCCAAGGTGTTCGCGCGAAGGGCTTAGGCGCGGCGAGGTTCACGACAGATCGGGCGAAGCAGATAGTTGTTCAAGCAGGGCTTGCAGCGAAGGAGCACGGTGTTCGCGAGAGGCGCTGCGGAAGAGTCCGACACTGGAGGCGGAGAAGAGAGGGAATCTTGGATTCCTAGTAGGATGAATATTCCCTCTCAATTAGGAAATTCTAGCTGCAGAGGAAAGAAAATTCCTGAAAGGCCTTAATATGGAAACTAATTAATTTTCTGGTGGGATTGACAATTTTTATTCTGAGAGAAGAAAACTGCCTTTATCGGAAAGTTAATTAAGACAAATTCTTAATTAAGGGAAGCTTAATTAAGATAAGATTGCTGGAGAAGAAATTCTTGAAAACTTAATTAAGACAAATACTTAATTAAGGACCTAATTAAGGGAATTAAATTCCGGAAAGCAAAATTAAGGGAAATATTTAATTGGAAATATTTCAAACATTTATGCGGATCAGAAATTTCCTTTCGCTAAAGAAGGCGAAGACTGAGAGCAGCTGAGGGATCTCCCCTAGATTTAGCGCTGAGAAGGGACTCCAACTTTGGAAGGGAATCGAGGAATATTCTCTCCTGAATAAGAGAAGCAAGGCAAGTTTGGTAAGGAATCAAAATTCCTCCCTAATCAAGGAATATTCCCCGTTAATCGAGGAGATTAATGGCACCGAGAAGGAAAGGCTTAATTACGGAAAGCTTTTCTGCTGTCAATTGCGGAGAAGAAAATGATTAATTAAGGAGAACTTTCTGTTGTCGATCGTGGAAAAAGAAATTGGTTTTTCAAGAAAACTTAATTAAGTAGAATACTTAATTAAGGGGAAATAGTGATTTTCATCTTCAACAAATCTGGCAATCAAACAAAGGAGTTCCGCCAAGCTTGTGCGGAGGTTCGCAGGAGAAGGAAGCCTCGGAGAGGTCTCAGTTTCGGCAGCAAGCGGAAGCTTTGCGGTAGTTATCGAGGCTCTGCCTTCAGGAGAGTTTAGTCCAACAGGAAGCAGTTCTCAGGAGCAGTTCAAACGGGAAGCAGTCCACAGAAGCAGTTCAACGGCGTAGCGATTCCACAGGCGCGACAATTCACGCAAAACAGGTGGAGCGGCAGCGGTTCCTGTAGTTCTTCGAGTAGCGACAACTCGTAGGGGCATGCTTCTGCTTCGCAGGGGGTGTCACGACGATTCACGATTGCTCGCGGGAAGACATTCGGCAAGGTGGAGTTCATTGCCATGAAAGGAGGCTGTCGCGTGGTTCGTGAGTTTCGTAGAGGAGAGGTGTTCGCGTGTTGTTACCGTGAACAGGAGTGTTTGCAAATAGAGGGCTCGGCCAGCAAAATTCGCAGGTTTGTCGCACGAGGGATTGCGGCAGGTGCAGCTGTAGCGGAGTTCGCAGGTTTGTCGCACGAGAAGTTGCGGCAGGTGAAGTTGCAGCGGACTTCGCAGCTTTGTCGCATAAGGAGTTGTGGCAGGTGCAGTTGCAGCGGACTTAGCTGATTTGTCGCACAAGGAGTTGTGGCATGTGCAGTTGCAGCGTAGTTCGCAGGTTCGTCGCACGATGAGTTGTGACAGGTGTTCGTAAGTTTGTCACAGGAGTTGCGACAAATGCAGTTGCTACAGGCGGTGGTTCATGGACGCAACAAGCACGTTGACACTCTTTTCCACTTTATTCGTGAGTGTGTCGAGAATTGACAGATCATCGTGAAGTTCGTAAGCACCAGAGAGCAGTGTACGAATATTCTCACCAAGGCTCTAACAAGAGTTAAATTCGCGAAAATGCGAGAGCTGCTTGGCGTAAATAATTTCGAACCAAATCAAGCTTACGGGGGAGATTGTGAGACTAATCTTGAATTGGTCATATCACAATTAGTGGCTTCATAGTGGACATGAGTTGATTACTTAATTAGTGGAATAAATATAGGTTTATAATAGGCGCAATTTGATGGCACTTAATGCCTGCGATTATTGTGTACATTTTCACTTTTATTATGTTATACATTGGTTAGTATAAATTAGTTGTTATGTTACAATGTAAGACTCTCTTAAGACCTGTATTCTTCCTTCCTCAAATAATAGAAAGAAATTTCCCAAAAATCTATTCTCATTATTTCTTTTCAATTTGTCATTCAGCGATCCATTAACTTGGAACCAACAATTTTAATATAAATAATAATTTTTAAATCTTGCTCAAACTCTTATTGTCTTATGACTACATGAAATTGTTAAAAGGACTCTTTGTTTATGAACAGCTCGTGTTCGGCTCGTTAAGCAAATGAGCTGAACACGCGCTCGTGTTCGGCTCGTTTACACCCCTACTCACCAGGTCATCCTTGATGGCTTGGCCATTCGGAAAAAGCGCTATGCTACACGCTCCAAAATGTTTGGATCTTCTGAAATCTCTCTTTTTTGTCCCTTTTATCCAGATAAATCGAGGAGCATTATGCAGGATCATGGAATCGGAGATTCAAAAAGAATAAACAGAAAAACAAATATATTAGGAGGCATTTCAAGCGTGAAGCATGCTATGTCTCTCGCCTAAGCAAGAAAGAAAAGGGAAAAAAAAATTGAATTTCAAGAGACACGGAAGAATGAAGAACATTTGATCTAGCATAGCTGCGTCCGCACTCCGTACGTAAAATTTTCATAGAGTGAACTAGACGATATCATGCACTAGAAGGCTGTTTGATGAGACTGCTAAATTTGTCAATAGCAATGTTTCGGGTGCTCTGTAAGTAATTGCCCTACAATAAAAATAGAAAGTGGAAATTTTACATACATAGCAAAGAATTCTTATGTATTTAAATTCTGCATGATTCACCTTATTTAATGGCAGCCTTGCAGTTCTATGCATGCTGCCTGAGAAGCTTCCCTCATGCCAGCTTCAATCGCTTGACAACAAAAAAAAAATTACAACTTAAGCTCAAGGTCATTCAATGATTCAGCATCACTTCCCTCAATGAAGGACAAGAATGGGAATCTAAAAATAAAATGAAGGAAGATTTACAAACATGCCGCTGAATTCTCATGCATTTAACTTTCATAAGGTTTACCATGTTTTAATGGCGGCCCATTTCAATAGGACTAAAACCTGAAAACTGTTAGATCCCAAAAATCAGTTTGTTGTAACAGCATTTAATTTTTGTTAATAGGATACTAAACAACCTTTTTATTATGTTTCGATCCATCCTCGGGATCATAACATGGCTGCACGTTTTGCCATCAGAAGTACTGATATAGGAGAGATTATTCCATCAGAAAGAAAAAATATTACATCAGAAGTACTGATATAGGAGAGATTATTCCATATGGAATACATACGCAGCTCTACATGTGGACTCCAGTATATCGTCATGTGTATTATATTTGGCCCACATAAAAAAAATTAAAACAGAACCGCAGAAGTTATTTGGGAAAGTTAGGAGGGTTATTGAGGGATTATCAGAGCATTAACTCTAATAACTTCTTAATAATCCCTAACTCTGCAATAACCACCACGGTTCCACTCCAATAACCCCTAATAATTTCTGTGGTTCAATTTCACAAACCTCCTGCATTAAACCCCGCAAGAACTCCCAAATAACTCTTCAATAACCTTCGTGATTTTACATCAATAACCCCACGGAACCTCGGCGAATCAGAAAAAGTGGTAAGCTACACTCCCCAGAATTTTTTGATATTCTACAATGACATTGCTTTTTCTCTTCTCACCAAATAAACTGAGGTGCATTATGCATCATATAAAGTCAATTTTTCCTCCCTCTTAATGAATCACGGAATCAGAGATTCGAAAGAAAATAAAAACATTAAAAGAAGAACATCTAATCTCTCACCAAGCACACAATTCTTATACATTTACACATCTCACACCTAAACTTTCATATTTACACACATAGCACTTTGCACAACTCACAGAGGGGACAAGAAGAGTTCATGCTCTCGAAGGCCGCTTGGTAGCAAGATATAAGCAGGATTTATAAAAGAAACCAAATATTTCCAAACAGCAAAAAATAAAAACGACTTCATAACGCTGTTTGTTAGCAGGATTTGACCTAAATCCTGACATGCAGCAAAAATGGCAACTTCAAATCCTACAGGACCTTAAATCCCATTTCGCCTCCGTTTTACCTTAAATCCCGGATTNCTAGAAGGCTGTTTGGTGAGACTGCTAGATTTGTAAATAGCAATGTTTCGGGTGCTCTGTAAGTAATTGCCCTCAAATAAAAATAAAAAGTGGAAAATTTACATACATACCAAAGAATTCTTATGTATTTAAATTCTGCATGATTCACCTTATTTAATGGTAACCTTGCAGTTCTATGCATGCTGCCTGAGAAGCGTCCCCCATGCCAACTTCAATCGCTTGACAACATAAAGAAATTACAACTTAAGCTCAAGGTCATTCAATGATTCTGCATCACTTCCCTCAACGAAGGACAAGAATGGGAATCTAAAAATAAAATGAAGGAAGATTTACAAACATGCCGCTGAATTCTTATGCATTTAACTTTCATAAGGTTCACCATGTTTAATGGCGGCCCATTTCAATAGGACTAAAACCTCAAAACTGTTAGATCCCAAAAATCAGATTGTTGTAACAGCAGTTAATTTTTGTTAATAGGATATCAAACAACTTTTTCTTATCGGAATCATAACATTGCTGAAATATTATATCTAGAGTCCTGATATAGGAGAGATTATTCCATACGGAGTATGTACACAGCTCTACATGTGAACTCCAGTAATATATCGTCAGGTGTATTGTATCGGGCCCACTTAAAAAAGATTGAAGCAAAACCGTGGAGGTCATTTAGGAAAGTTAGGAGGGTTATTGTGGAATTATCAAGGTATTAACTCTAATAACTCCTTAATAATCCCTAACTCTGCAATAATCACCACAGTTTCACTTCAATAACCCCTAATAATTTCTGAAGTTCAATTTCACAAACCTCCTGCATTCCGCAATAACTCCCAATAATTCCTCCATAACCTCCATGATTTTATGTCAATAACCCCACAGGACGAATCAGGAAAAAGTGGTAAGCTACACTCCCAGAGTTTTTTGATATTCTAAAATGACATTGCTTTTTCTCTTCTCGCCAAATAAACTGAGGTGCATTATGCAGCATATAAAGTCAATTTTTCCTCCCTGTTAATAGATCACGGAATCAGAGATTCAAAAGAAAATAAAAACAGTAAAAGAAGAACATCTCATCTCTCACCAAGCACACAATTCTTATACCTAAACTTTCATATCATGCTCTCGAAGGCCGCTTGGAAGCAAGATATAAGCAGGATTTATATAAGAAACCAAATATTTCCAAACAGCAAAAAATAAAGACGACTTCACAACGCTGTTTGTTAGCAGGATTTGACCTAAATCCTGACATGCAGCAAAAAATGGCAACTTCAAATCCTACAGGACCTTAAATCCCATTTCGCCTCCGTTTTACCTTAAATCCCGGATTAGGAATCCCGTTGGAAGATGGATTTACGGGATTTAGAGAAGCTTGTGCGCGCGAAGGAAAAATATTTCCATACGTAGTCCGGACGGCAGTAAGGAAGAGAAATATGAGGGTTAGGCTCTGTTTGAGAGCACTTTTTAGGTGCGGCGCGGGCATTCGCCGTGACTTCTCGCGAAAGCTGTCCGTTTGGTTCGCGACTTTGGGCAATTTGGCGGCGGCAGCGGGGCGAAAGCGGGCCGCGGGATATCTGTGGCTTCTTCTGCTTTCGACCTAAATTTTACCATTTTCCCTCTACCTACCCTCTGTGATTCCCGCTGTTTCCCCGCGTCTTACCGTCCATTCCCCGCTGCTTCCATCGAGTCCCTTTCTCCTTCTCCTCTTTTGTCGTCCCTCGACCGACAGATCTAAGGTAAGACAAGCTATTTTCTTCTTTCTTTGAGGATCTGACGAAGGATTTGCGTTTTGCGGTTCGTGATAGTTTCTCCTTCACATTTCTTTCCTGTTTCTGTCATTTCTCTTTTCTCCTCCATCCCTGTCGTGGATCTGTTGCTTCTTAACGAAGAATGGCTTTAGGTAGTTCTTGTGGCACAAGAGAAATTACTTCATCTAACTCTTACCTGAGTAGTACACCTAGATTCAGGATCATTTTGGCATTGTCCATCCAAGTTGCAGATCTTACAGTATTTTTTTTCGGATCTGCGGTTTTGCGGTTTTGTGGTTTTGTGGCATTGCGGTTTTGTGGCTTTGCAGGTTTTGTGGTTTTCCCANAATAATATAATTTTTCTAATTATTTAAGAATTAATTTTTTCGTAAATTTTATGTAAATTAAAAGCATATTTATACAAATATATCAAAAATTTAAAACAGTTTTAACAATCAGGGGCAGTTTTGTCATTTCTACATGAAACAGTTGGCTCACAGCATTTTTCATGCAGCCGCACCAAACAGACAGTCAGCTTCCCCGCAGCTGCTTCTCCACAGCTGCTTCCTGGGGTAGCGCAGCTGCAGCTGAAAAGCTGAGAATCTGCAGCTGCGCCAAACAGACCCTAATTGGGGTAAAAGAGGTGTGGAACGGGGGAAAAGAGAGAGGAGGGCAAAGTTTTCTCGAGAAACAGCAGGTTGAAATAATGGCTCAACCATATAAAAAATAAAATAAAAACGTGCCAACCGTCCCAACCAGTAAGTTATAAAAATATTACATCGTATAAAAATATTTTCTCACATTATTCATGTGTTATTGAAGATATAAAAATATTTTTTTGCTCAATAACACATAATAACACATAATAACTCAATTATACAATCACTAGCTCATGATATAACATGTGGGGCAGCGTTATAACCCGCGGTATAACACACAGAGAATATTCCCCACGTGTTTAATAATTTTGTTTACGAAGATGTGAAGGAATCTCAGACAAGCACAGCTTCTGCAAGTGGTATACTATTTCGCTCACACTCCCATAATTTTACATATCAACTCATTAATGAAGCACAAAGAAATGAAACAACAGAGCAGATGTTGTGGGAATCATTTAAACATCTATCTAGAGATCATGATGACGCACTAGCTCGAAAATGGAGATCTTGATTGTGTTTTGATAGTGATATTGGTGTCTTGTGGTAATGTTATTATTGTGTTATAGTTATATTATTATATGTTGTACAAGTGTGATCGGTATTATTGCGGTGTTAGATATGTTATAATATAATTAATACTGCAATAACACACAATAACACAATAATATAACAATAACAAAAGTATAGAACAATAACACAAACATAATACTTCAATAACTCATCTATAACACATCTATAACACATCTATAACACTATTATAACAATGCAACACAACATTTAAACACAATAATACATCTATAACACATCTATAAGTTACAATAACACACAACAACACAACTATAACACATTTATANCTGTTACTGTTACTGCGAGTGATGCGATATTGTCACCTTCAAAACCCATAGAAAACAATATTGATGGACAATTACCTGCAAATGATACCGTTCAGATTGATAATCAAGAGAGTCTCGTAGCTCCACTTCTTCAGAAAGTATCCGATGTAGAGGCAACTCATTGTTCACATAGATTAGAACCTATTGTGGGTAATACGGTTGGTATTACTTCTGCTTCAGCTTTACCACGCCATCAGACTGATTCTTCAGAAGAGGAATGACTGGTCTATTCCAGGAGGAAGAAGAAGAATGGAGGCCGACTCCAGCTCAGGAACATATTGGATGATACATTAGTTACTTTTGACAATGACAATCATGTTACCGACTTATTAGCTTGCTCTTTCCCAAGAACTATAGGCAGAGGCAAGACTAAATTGGGTCGCTCTCTAGCCACCTGATACTATGTATTTCGGCGCTGTTAGACTTTTTATTTAAGTTTTGGAACCATTTGTGATTTTTTAGTGGGCCCTCCCACACATTGTATCTGTATCTTTCTTTCTACTTAATATATTATCATTTTCGGGCTTTCAATACACACACACACACACACACATTTTGAAAAAAATAAGATTTTTCAGTGTAATATTTTGAATTGACCGGAACTAAACACAATTATTTAACGAGCCTGATAAAGAATAAGTAGATTAATTTGCTGTAGTAAAAATTTTAAATTTGACATAATAAGAATTGATTGTAAGATTTATGTGATTTATGTTTATTCAAGAATTTGACATATGGAGATCAAAGGCAAATGAATGAATTTTTTGATTGTATGATAATAGTTTAGAGCAATTCAAATATTCGTCATCAGATCCATAGTATGTATATTAGTGGACTCAAGGCACTATTTAAAAATTTGAAGTTTAAATTTTATGCTTAATCTAATGATAAAATTGCTCACATAAAATCATCGAATCTTGAAAATTTTAAGTATTGCTAATATTTTATGAAATAATTTACAGTTCAAATTTAATTTTGAAAGTCATTAAGTTCTTTGAAAAATGTGAAATTCCTCTTAAGTTGTTCAAATATATGAAATTTAAAAGACTAACAATCATATAAAACATTTAAATTTGAACGTTTGAAAATGTTGCACATGTTATTTAAAATTGTTTCAATGCACTTCACTCTGAAAAAGTTTATGGTTATTTAAATTATCTTAACATATAAAATTAAACACCAACACGTGCTCTGATGAAATTCATCAAACATTCAGGCATATGGTTTAAGAATGTTGAATGAGTTAAAATTAAGTTTGAATTTTTCTTACTTCAAAATGCATACAAATATCATCTTGNCCTTCAAAATACAAATATCATCTTGGAATCCATACTTATTTTAAAAATTACAAACGCTCATATTTTAAATTTATACTTGGTGTGTGCTAGAAGATTGACGATGGTAGAATAATAGATTTTCATCTTAGCGTTGCACAAGAATTTAACGCAAACTCAGATAAAAGAAGAGAAGTAAGTAGAAAGAGACATCTCGGCTTTTGTTCTGAAAAACCCTTGAAAGGGGGAAAATCACGGGGCCTGGCTCAGTTGAATAATCCATTATGAATGATATATACACATATCCACTCTTCTCCTGAATTAGGGAAGATGAAATTACAAAGTTATGTAATCGTAATCCGACTGTAGTTTTTGGCAACAACAGACTGTAAGGGCCATAGTCGATCCTTGTGGAGGTAGTAGTCCTTTGCGTGTTGTAGATGATTGCTCCAGGAGCGTTGATTGGCCAGAGAAGCCATATGAGGCAGTTGCAGAAGCTGTGGACCACGTAAATCGTAGTTTGTCAGATAGACCGTAGTGGTGAGTAGTAGCGATATCTGTAGAATGCAGAACCCAGAGTTGAGAGCTGCTCGAGCTATGGACCACGTAGGCTGTATTGACGAGTATGGTGACGTTCGTAGGTCGTGGGGGCCGTAGTCGAGAGATGCACATGCGTATACAGGGTGCCTCATTGTACCATTTTCGAGATACATTATTACACTGCCTTTGGGGTGACATCCTGGTGTTCGGGATGGTGCATCGCTTTACATGTTTCTTCGCGACTCTGCGATGTTAGTTGTCGCTTCGCACGGTGCTTCATCGCAAGGAGCGGGCAGCGGTCGATGATAATCGACGACGACCGACAGGTGGTGGTCGGCAATGGGCGGCGGTTGGTGGCCGACTGCAAAGTGACGTAGGACTTTAGTTTTATGATACTCGTCTTCAGGTACTACTACACATTGGGGGCTCACGCAAGTGCACGTGTTGTATTAATAATATCGGATTTTAGAGTCAGGAATGTTGATACCACTGAAAATGAGGTAATTTTAATATAGAAAAAATTCTAGCCTATTGATTTTGTTCATATTTTGGAATTTAGTTTATGTTATAGTCTTACGAAGTAATCCTAAAATATTTAAAGCAATTGTAACGTTGAAATCCTGCTTAACTAGGTGTTGGATTGATGAATATCATGTTATAAAGATACCCTCCCTTGTAATGAAGTAGTGGAGTACAAAAAGTATAAACTGCAGATAGTAAATATGGCTAGTGATAAATAGGAGCAACTCTCTTCTTTACCCTCCCGAGTGCATAAAGGAGATTAGTTAAAACGATTTTAATTCCTTAAATTCCGTTTTGAACCCGTCTAAGAATATTTTTCTAACATTTGCATCTCCTTACGAAGCATATCCACATATACCCCATAGTTCAACTGATTAACCTAGTTGATTCTATCATCTCTCTCCAGTTATTATGGTTCATAATACATTTTAACATTTCATTTGCCTGAAGCAAAAGTAAATGAATAATCATCATATTCAAAAATTAAAAGTAATTTTATAACACTTAACATTCCTACATATCCTACTTAATCATCACAAGGTAAAGTAAAGAAATCCACTTAGGAAGCATGAGAGAAACAACACACAAGTCATTGAAACAAGAAATTACTCTATCTAAAGGTTTACTACAGTAATACAACAATAAAGACACAATGAACTTATCTTCCTCTCTTTTACAATGACCTGTCCTGACTTCTCGCTACTGCTCTTGAAAACTTTCCCTATCCTCTGCACTAGAAGAAGAAGGATAGACTACAACAAGTCAATCCACTCAATGCTCGCATCTTTATCAATCCTATACCTACCAGCATCAATCCTTCATTTTAAGTCTCTGATACAGAGCACATATATTGACTCTTAATTAACATAAACATCACCCCACGACCTCCTAAGCAACTCCCCATGACTCCCAATGACTTCCCACGACTCCCCACGATAGACTTCCCGAATTGTCAAAACAGCTCAAGGGAGTTGCTGGCTCCTAGGCGTTCTGGGGATGTCGTCTAAGCGTCAGACTCTCTGTATGCAAGGAACAACATGGGCTTTTAGGCGCCGAAGGGTGTGGCACCTAGGCGCCAGTATCACAGCGCCTAGGCCCGAAGTGGGTGGAGCCTAAGCGCTGTTCTCTCAGTTTACCAGGGTTGGGACTGGCGCCTAGGCGCCCAGGGGTTCGACGCTTAGGCGCTTAGGCGCTAGTCTTATTGTGCTCCTTTTGCTACAACCTTCACGTTTTCTTACTTCCAATACCTGTTATACCTACAAGAAAAACATCAAAATACATTACTTTAAAGTGTAATCTCATCCATAAAAATGTGTGAATAATAAAGAAATAATAACATTTCTATTTATACATCAAAATCCCCCCAACTTATATCTCATAGTTGAAAATGTCAGAGCTCCTTCTAACACGTCAAAATGTAGCTTCAAAAATGCATCCAATATTCTTCGATGCCGATTATCAATAGTTCCCTCTTTGTTGAATTTTATTCGTGCATACTGTTTTGTGATGTCTTTAATAAAGANTAGCTTTTCAATCCCCATCCACTACCCTTTCCAATGGGCAAGAAGGGTAAAATCTCCACCAGGAAGACGTCAATCTCTGAAGCTTCAGAAAAATCAACTAATAGTCGTCTGACAGAGAATCTCAAAATTGTGAATGCTTGTCTTGCGAAAGAGGCGATGCAGTATCGACAAGAGGTAAAGCGCCTCCACATCCAGCTCACTTCACAGGTTGCCGAAAAAGATATTTTTCACGACATCCAACGTGATGTCTTTGCGCTTGTTGTCTCCTCTAGCCTCCGCGAAACTGCCTCTCGTGCAACGGCGGAGATGGCCGCTGCTTCAGATAGAGAGAAAAATTTGAGAAAGAAGATCGAGGCATTCACTAGAGAGGTCAATGCTGAGAAGAAAATAGAGCTGCTTGCTCAAACCAAAGAAAATGATGAGAAGGAGAAAGAGTTGACGGAGTTAAAAGAAAACATTTGAACGATGGAACAAGCAAGCGGGCATGGAAGACAAAGAAAGAGTTTGTTTCGTCGTATTTTTGTTGCTGCGGCTTTCATAGCTGCTACTGGTGCAGCAGTGGTGGATTTTTGCATAATTTTGAAGAAATAATTTACTCATTGGAATGTGATATTTTGTTTAGGGTTTAATTACTAATTTTATTTTTTATTATCTTTTAGTATTCTTATTATCATTTATCAATTGGAAGAATTTTACCGTTTGCGTGGGAAAGTGATTTAATTTTAAGATTTCTATTCCTTTTAAAAATCTAATATTTTATTTTCGTGATTAATTTAAGCTTGCGGAAAATTATCTGACAATTATAATTAAGTTATAAATAGTATATAGAGGGAGTTTGAGGTTGCTGATAATATTAAAATTATTTATCATTTACTTGTATTATATTTATTTTCAAATTTTAATAATATGTATGTATCTTCACGGTTATAATTTAATTATCTTGATATATATACCCATCACTTTTATGATTTTTTTGTGTTATGTTGATGGAGATATATCATAATATATCTGACCAACTAATTTTGTTGGAATTTGAATTTCTTAAATCAATTTAAGATAGCATTATTTTTTGTTGTGACAAAAGTTATTTTATAAAACAAATATTTTATTAATTACAAGAATGCTAAAACACTTATAAATAACTAAGTTGCCATGTAAAAGATAATTAGTGTTAAATTGATCTTAAAAACCGTTATTTTAATGTAATTTTTAAGAGTTTAATATTTGGATAAAAAGTTATTACCTTAAGATTAATAGTTAAATATGAAAGTTTAGGTGTTAGATATGCAAATACATAAAAACTATTTGTTATACAAATTGGATATCCGCAAAATACTTACGCCACTGATTTGCTAATTCTCTTATTTTTCTTAATTGTTAAAATCAAATAAGACTAATATCATCAAGAAATTAAAACCTTATTAATATAATTCTATAGATCAAGTTATAAGTACGATAAAAATCATGAAAAATATTGGGAGTCATAAAAATCTTTTTTCAAGGTTGTATGTATGAGAGGAGAAAAAATGCAGGACGAGCAAACTCCAAACTATCACTATCCATGCCCATCTACAAGTCCCCTAGCTCCCATGAAGATATATCATCAATGACAAACCTTAAGAGGCTTCATACAATACGACCTTTAATTTTTTATATTTTTTATTATTTTCTCTTTTAGCCCTACAAGGGCATGAATGCTGATAGTTATATAAATAAATTTGAAGTTCCTTTTGATACATTTTGGGTCAAAATATTTTAGCAAAAAGATTTTTCTACTTTTTGTTATTTAATCTAAACTATCAATTATTGTTAGCATAATAAAAAATTTAAAAAGTTTTAGACTTTTTCCAAGGGAAATCTAATCTATAATCAAGAATTTTTCATTAGTTTGATTTTATTTATTCTATGAATAATAAATTGGTAAAAAAATAAATTTAGATGTTTTCATCAATTTTGTTTCAATCCAAATATGATAAAAAAAAAACGTGTGATTTCTATTATAATTTTATTTAATCAATCACTGTTTATTTAAAATGGGATTGCGACTTTAATTCATAATTCTTTGATTTTGTCTGAGACTTAAAAGAATATTCGAGAATTTTAATATTAACATATTCATAATTCAACAAAGAAAGTAATTATAAAATAATTATAATAGGCCCTTCACACCATAGGTTTTTGGTGGACAACTGTATCATGTGCATATACCTGATATGTCTTTTAGCATGCTTAATTTCATCTACTTTGTACATTTATTTATGAATGAAATTGCACTTTAAAGAAATATATTTTTATGTTTTTTGTTGATGAAATAACAGAAAGAATAATTGGAGTGAGTTGGAGCGAAATGAGAACAAAATGAGGCAATTGAAGCAATATTGAAGGAAGACAGAGAGGGCAGCGTCGGGGCGCCAGAACTGTCCGGAGCAGTTTTTTGTGAGTTCTTTAGTGGTTTCGAACGATGGAAAAAGCGTTTTTTTGCCATTTGAGGACTTGGGAACAAAGTTCCAAGGCCTTGAGATCGTTTCGATCGAGAGCAAGATTTCACCAATTTAGAGGGATTTGTAAGGGATTTTGAGAGCATTTGTATGAGATTGTATCAAGAATTGCAAGAAACAGTAGAGAGCTGCAGTGGATGGATCTTAGAGAGATTAAAGATAGATATTGTATGTTTTGATTGCATTGTAATCCAATAAACATATTTAGTGAAATTACATACTAATTAATATTCAACTCATATATCGTTAAAAAGTTTTTATACATCGCAAAATTATATTGAAGAAATATTTTTAGAGTTTTCCCAAGAAATTCAAGTTCGGAGAAACAAGATAATTAACTGCACATTTTTACTGATGAATTGTATAATAATTTTTTTTCCTGAATAAGACAAAATCTATTCCATAGAAAATTTTGTGAAAATCCTTTGGAATAAATTATTGTTAAGGCTTTAATTTATATTAATACAATTATCAGATTTANGTCCTTCACCAAAGTTGTTCCTTATGACCATCTACACCAAATAAAACAATCAATTGAGCCAATTGATATGGCTAACCTAGCCCAAACCCAAGTTTTTGTCATTTGCACCCACTTGGACCCATACACTAAATGTGACCTAACCACCTTAAAGCCACAAAATTAACTCCACCACATCCATTAGTTGGAATTAGTGACCAGTCCAAACACCATGAAACCACCTAAATCAAGCCATGGACCAATTGTCCCCCAAATTAATGGATCTTATTTCCAAAAATGCACATGTTTAAGATATCTTTGCCACATCCAAGCACATTTGCATTAAATTGCTGTGATAGATTGCTCTGGGTTCCCTGAGCTCCTAGCCACCTCCCCCTGGCCGGCCGGCCGGCCTAGTGGCCAGAAAATTCCAAAACCAAGAGCCACCCCCATGGTACCTCACCCAAATCAAACCTAGAGTCCAACTCATACAAGCCAAACTATAGAGCTCCTCTGCCCTCCACCTAAGCACCACAATGCACCCAAACTTATGCCCTGAGAGCGCACCATGGACTTTTTTATAAAAAATCACCTCCCACGACCATGGGAGGTGTGCTGAAAATTTCTCAGAGAGGAGTTTTATAAAAACTCACCTCAACGGCCATGGGAGGTGTGCTGAAATTTTCTTAGAGAGGCCTCTCCAAACTTCTCTTAAAATCACCTCCCACGACCATGGGAGGTGTGCTGAAATTTTCTCAGAGAGGCTTCTCCAAACTTCACACAGGAACTCACCTCCACGGCCATGGGAGGTGTGCTAAAAATTTTCTCAGAGAGAGCTTCCCAAATCACTCACAGAGCTTCTTTGAGACCTCCACGGACCATGAGAGGTGTGCTAAAATTTTCCTAGAGAGGCCTCTCCAAACTTCACACAGAGCTTCCTTAAGATCCCCTACATGGGAGGTGTGCTAAAAATTTTTCAGATAGCCCTCTCCAAACTTCACACAGAGCTTCCCTAAGATCCCCTCAGTGCATCCCAACCATTTTCCCTCATCCATTCTCCTTGCCGGAGCTCAATTTTGAGCTTGAAACCTTGCTAGAAACCATGACAGAACCCAATACACCTCCACACTCCATGAAACTTCAATTGCTAGTGCCCACACCTTCACAAGAGTGAAATAAGCCAAAGCCCCATAAAATCCCCCTTCCACAGAGCCTCTACCATAGCTCTAGACCAACACCTGAAATCAAGCTTGGTCGAATTCATACATAGGCTTTACACCAAGGCCAGGGACTCAATCCCTAGTCTCCTTGGACCCCAGCGAACGTGCCGAGCACCTCTGATCGAAGACTCCCTTCTCAGAGCAAAGGTATAAAACTCCTCCTCCTCCCGAGCTTATTTTGATTCTCCAATTACTTAAGCTTGATTTCATGGTACCTTAGCCGTATGGATGTGTTCGTCTCACTTAGACGAGTTCTCCATTTACATAAGCTTGATTTCATGGCATCTTAACCGTATGGATGTGTTCGTCTCACTTAGACGAGTCCATCTTTCATAGCTTATTAACCGTATAGATGTGTTTGTCTCACTTAGACGAGTCCATAGGATCAAAACCGAAGTGATTTGGTTGAGTCTAGGCTAAGATCTTAGGGTTTTAGTGTGGACGGTCACGGGATCATTAACCGTATAGATATGTTCGTCTCACTTAGACGAGTCCATAGGATCAAACCCGAAGTGATCCTCTTAACCATTTAGATATGTTCATCTCACTTAGACGAGTCCATAGGATCAAACCCGAAGTGATTCGTTAATTCTAGGATGAGATCTTAAGGTTTTTGTGTGGACAGGCATGGGATCATTCTATCTGGGATGATGACAGGGAGACGTTCGATCAAGCGTGTATCAAATGGACGGGGGAGATCGAGCCGGATAGTGCTTCAGGACATAAACAGCGGGCCGAGTCAGCAAGCTATGTGGACGGCGGCGTCCAACCAGAGCGCGCTACGCATGCCTTCGGAGCCGTCGTAGGTTGAGGTGGCACGCGCTGTTTAAATAGATAAATAGGGTTTTTTTTATTTATTTAAATACCCCTAACTTAGGAAATCCATAACTTTGTGTAGAAAAATCACAAAAATAAAATAAAAATAACCTCTTACTCAGTGAACAGAGGAGAATAATGTGGAATTATTTTCAAGTCCATTTGATGCATAAAATATTTTTAATTAATTAAATACTATTTAGAATCATTCATATTGACACATCACATTGGATTAAAATTTTGACATATTGTAGCCTCTATAAGGGGGAATATCCTCTGATTTTTCTAAAGTTAGAGGAGGTTCCTATATAGAGATGCATATTTTTCAAGTTATTTCACATCATTTCCTTAAAATAATCATGGAAATTAGCATACTGGTATTAAATCCTAAAAAAATTTTGAAGGTCTACCATGACCAGAGAAACCTTTGAAAATAATTTCATGGGTCAAGTCAATTAAAACGCAAGGTCTACCATGACCAGAGAAACCTTTGAAAATAATTTCATGGGTCAGGTCATTTAAAACATCCTTAAATTTTCCAAATACTAAATCACTAACCAGAGAAACCTTTAAAAATAATTTCATGGGTCAAGTCATTTAAAACATCCTTAAAATTTTCAAATACTAAATCACTAAAATATTTAATTTTGAAAAATATAAACTTTCGAATGACTTGATTTTTTATCTCCACTGTGATTTATGATCCACAAAACTCATCATATAAGTTTCAAAATATTTTAAGTTCATTTGACAACTTAAATTGATTTTTAAAGATAAATACCACTCTTAACATTTAAATGATTTTTAAAAATCAAAATTTAACTCAAAAAATTATGAAACTTAGTTTTTTGAGTTCTTTGTGATCAGGGATATTTTATAAAAATAAAATAATATTTAAAATAAAAACTTAATTTTTGGCCTATTTTAAATATTTAAATAATTTAAAATTCATAAAAATCATAAAAATAATAAAACTCATGGAAATATTCTAAATTTTTTCCTAATCACTTAGGAACAATTAGAATATTTTTCCTGGTTTTTTAAAAAAAGATATTTAATTTCAAAGCTTAAAAATAATTTTTTTTAAAAGGCTA
>JXCR01146351.1:95924-118701 GCA_002079205.1 Phalaenopsis hybrid cultivar
ATGGATGTCCATGTGATCGAAACCAGAGCTACCATATCTGCGCGCGAGACTCAACCTCACACTGAAGAGAACGCCGTAGATAAGCTGCATAGGGTTATCCTCCTAAGGGATGAGCAAATTGTTCTACTGGAGAAAAGAATAGAAGAGATGACTGCAGCTATGACCGCCATGGCCACCATTCAGGGGCAATCACAAGCACCAAGGTTGGCTTCTCCAGAGATTAATCAGCCAGAAATCATACACATCACAGATGAAAGGAGGGAGACTACTTTGACAGACAAAGAAGAACAACCAAAGAAGGATTCTCCATTAGGTACCATGCCAGAAAAAGAGATCAAGCAAATGGTTGAACAAGTGAGGGAGGCCTTAGCCCAGTCCAAGGGCGGTGCATCAATTTTAAAGGGTANACCCACCCTAATTGGTTCAACCTCCGCTAGGTCTGGAGGTGACCCAGTGTGTAAACCATTTGAGTACCACTTTGCTTAAGGAGACACAGCGCCACCAGGGGATTCGAACCCATGACCTTGAGAGTACTTACGACCATCAGTGAAGTTGCTTTACTAACAAACCACGGAACACACAAACACAAAATAATTATATTAATTCAAATAAAATGCAAATTTGTTTAAAAATATGAGATATCTAGTATATATAATATCAAAATTTGATAAGCATAGATTCTAAGATTATAAATTTTGGTTTAATCCAAATTTATGTTAAAGTTAACTTGAATACATTTGATAATTCTAATACTTATATCAATTCAAAATTAAATGTGTTAAGAATATTAAACAAACAAAATATATGTTAAACTTATCTTGAACTAAATTTGATAATTTTAATGCTTATATCAATTAAAATTAAATGTGTTGAGACAAATAAACAGGCAAAATTTTGTTTCATCTGCCTTTGCTTAAGTTATGTGATAAAATTCTTTATGACCATATTTGTTAAATGTTTTTTTCCTAAAAGTAGCTAAATCCTATAATTTGTGGTGTGGCATATTTCATTAATAGCAGAAGGCCACATTTGGGTCATTTATTATTTTATAGTTATTTCTTTTGCTTAATTATACGGCGGAAGTATTAAATTCATCTAGAATGAATATTCTAGAATGAAAATATTTTATTGAAGAATCATCGCCAACAACATACAACCAAAGAATAGAAGATAAACAAACAAAAAAGAAAAGCTAAACATTGCAAAACGAGACAATGAACCGGACCGGTAACCACATAAACGAGCAAAAATAGAACAATAAAAGAAAATAAAAGATACACTAAACAAACTTAACAATGCACACCCTCAAATTGATGATCTATGAGATTGTCCATTTGGTGGGAAGCAAAGAGGCTGGAACTTGGAATTGGGAAGAGGTTTTGTAAAGAGAAAAGCATTCATCGTAGAAAGTGGTAGAAGTGTGAAAAGTAATTTGAGGATTTTGAAGTAAACTTGGGAGCTAGACAATCTTTGTTGCAATCATGGCTAATGCTCAATTGTTAGCTTCGGTGGATGACGAAACGATGGTAGCTTGCTTTTTAACAGACCATGAAATAAATGTAAATCTGAGACATATACAATAACCATTTGTAGATTTCCGATCAATGGAATAACCAGCCCAATCTGCATATGTAAAATCCTTGAGTTCTAAAGTCCCTCAGATTATTCGCAACCCAAGATCATTGGTGCCTTGTAGGTATCCGAGAACAAATTTTAATTGTTCAAAGTTGTGTTGAGTCGATTGATGCATTGTTTAACTGGCTTGATTTAATGCAGATGTTATATCAATTCGCATGAAAGTCAAGTACTACATGGAACCAATTAGTTTACCAAAAAAAAAAAAAGAATCATGAAAAGGAGTTTGAACAAGAGGGTTCAAAAAATTTTCTAATATTAGTACGATTTTGAACAAATTTTGAGTTGGCCATACTAGAAGAATGAAGGATTTTTTGAGAGTATGTGGCTTGATTTATAAGTTGTGGATCGTAAAAAGTAGAAGAAGCATGCATGCCATGATACTTTGAAAGGGTAACCCTAAAAGGGTTCTTAGTGTTTTTATTTTGAATTTGTTGTGTAAGTTGTGAAGAGTGGTGCCAATGGTATGGGAGTCATTTGAGGTAATTACAACATCTTCCACATAATACACACACACATATGTTGTTTTGACGATAGCAACATAGGGAATACTCGACTAAGCTAGAAGTAAGATGAAGTTGCTAAAGATATGTAGTAAGGGTGTGATGCCATTGGCGATAGCTTGCTTGAGTTCATAGATAGCCTTGTTGAGTTTACAAATATAAAATTTATGAAGTTGAATGAGAAAGTCTTGTGATTGTGATTGTTGCATATAAACTGTCTCATGTAGATTACCATGAAGAAAAGCATAAGAGACATCTACTTGAAGAATTTGCCAATTATAAGCGATTGTTATTGTTATAGTGAGGAAGAACTGAATCGTAGATATTTTAGCGACCCGGACTTTGTAGCATGCAACTGTTACGTTATGATTCAATTTGGTCTTGAATGTCCACCTGCAACCAAAAATGGTTTGCTGGTATGTGGGAGGTACCGATTCTCATGTCCCTTGATCTTATAAAGCTTGCAAATCATATGATATTGCTTGTTTCGAGCGTTCGTTTTTAATCGCTATAAAATAGGTAGTGGGATCAAGAGTGATTTGATGGTAAGATTAAGAATGTTTTGAGGTTTAAGGTTACCAGTTTTAGTCTGAGTAATCATGAGATGTGATAGAGGAAGATTAAAAAGAGAGGGGAGTTGATCACTATCGGTAGAAGAGCTTGGTTCAACGAGTATATGAGAACTGAGTCGGAGACCTATTGATATATTTTTTATATGATCACAGTATTTGATTCACACGTTCACTTAAATTCCTTAAAATAGTTATAATTTGTTATTATGTATATTAATTGATCAATAATTAATTAATGTTAATCACTTTGATAAGCAAATACAAGCTAAAATGATATACTTGAAATATTATTGTGTAAAGAAAGCATTTAAATCTTTTTAAGTTATTATTTTATATTCATTGACATCATAAAATATAATAAAGATTATAATTACTTGACCAATAACTTTTGACTAAGCATTAAAAGAAAATTTTTTTGTCCCAATACTTTGACCCAAAATTTATTAATATGAATTTCAAAATCATTTAATTTTTTTGTTATGATTATAATTACTTGCATTATATGTTTTACTGTTCTTGTAATTAATAAAATATTTGATTTATGAAAAAACTTTTTGTCACAATAAAAAATAATGCTATCTTAAATTGATTTATGAAATTCAAAATCCAACAAAATTAGCTGGTCCGATATATAATGATGTCTCCACCAACATAACTGAAAAAAATCTAACAAGTGATACCTATATAGATCAAAATAATGAAATTATAAACATGAAGATACATGCATATTATTAAATTTTAAAAATAGATATAATGTAAGAGCAAATGGTAAATAATTTTTAGATTATCAACAACTTCAAACTCTCTCTCTATATTATTTCTAACTTAATAATAATTATCCGAAAATTTTCTTCAAGTTAAATGAATTAGAATAATTAAATATTTGACTTTTTTTAAAAAGAAAAAGAAATTTTAAAAATAAATCACTTTCCCACATAAAAAATAAAATCCATCAAATAGATAAATGATAATAAAGAAATACTAAAAGATAATAAAGAATAAAATTAGTAATTAACGATAAAACATGACATTAGAATTAGAAATTTATTTCTTCAAAACTATGCAAAAAGCCACCACTGCTGCACCGGCAGCAGCTATGAAAGGTGCAGCAAGAGCAACACGATGAAACAAATTTCTTCTTTGTCTTTCATGTTCGTTCGGTTGCTCCATCGATCTAACGCTTTCTTTTAACTCCACCAACTTTTTCTCTCTCTCATCTTTTTCTTTGGCTAGAGCATGCAGCTCTATTTTCCCAGCATCGACCTCCGTAGCGACTGTCTCGATCTTTTTTCTTAAATTTTTCTCTCTATCTGAAGTTGCGACTATCTCCGTCGTTGCACGAGAGGTAGTTTCGTGGATGCTAGATGAGACAACAAGCGCAAATACATCATTTTGGATGTCGTGAAAAATATCTTAATCGGCAACTTGTGAAGTGAGCTGAATGTGGAGGCGCTCTATCTCTTGCCGGCACTCCACCACCTCCTTCACGAGACAAGTATTCACAGTTTTGAGATTCCCTATCAGACGACTATTACTTGATTTTCCTGAAGCTTCAAAGGTTGGCTTCTTCTTGGTGGTGATTTTATCCTTCTTGCCCATTGGGGAGAGTCTCAGTTGATGGGGATTAAAAAGCTAGTTTTTTTCTTCTTTTTTGGAGCGAGCTACGAGGGTTTACGGTTAGGAGTACTCGGAGAAATGCGTTTATTTATAGATGAAGTTTGAGGAATTTTGAATTAGGGTTTTCAGTTTTTAAAATGTGGGACTGTGCCGGAGAAATGGGAGGGGCGAAGGATTAGGAAGGTTAAGCCTATTCAGCAAAATAAATAAAGAAAATTCAATTCTTTCAAAGATCCGCCTCCGTTATCTTCGCCTCTGCCATCCTTTTCGGCGTTTGTTATTCCTCCGCCATTCCTCCGCCTTTTCTTTATATATATTTTAGTATTTTTCTATACAAATTATTTGATTAAAATAACATTATAAGCTTAAAATTGCCGNAATATTTTAGTATTTTTCTATACAAATTATTTGATTAATATAAGATTATAAGCTCCGTAGTTGATGTTTATCTAAAAAATATTAAAAACACTGTTTAGCTGCGAAAAAAAAAAAAAAAAGGGAATAAAGAATAGACTGCTGACATGTATTAGTGAAACCAAAAAGAAAAAACCTTTATAAAATTCTTCTCTATTTACGTACCGGACACCTAAAATATCATATTTAGATGCCTAGCAGTTTATCACATTTAAAAGTAAATTTTATTTTTGCATGCATAAATTTCAAACTCAAAAATATTATCTAAATAATATAATATTTTAGGTGTGAGATATATAAATTTTCTTAAATAAAATTAAGAAATAAGTGTTACTGTCTCATTCAACTTTAACAATTTTTCATCATCTGTGTACGTAATTACCGCTCGTTCCTTTCGAAAAGTTCATCCACACATCGACATTGTAACTTGGGAGAATTCTCCTCGGGTATATGCATATGATGCAGTTGTCTACCACAATCCTATGACATGAAGAGCCTATTAATTATGTCGGGTTGTAAAGTCATGCATTTATCCCATTTAAAATATGACCAGAGACCATAAAGAAACAAAATACGGGTTTTGAAAAATTCAGAATGTTAGTCTAAATCTTTTATTTATTAAGACTTTAAAGAAGGTTTAAAATTTTAGGGTTCTTAATGTGCCTAGATTATTTTTTGTAATTAATCTTAAACAGACCATAAAATAAAACAAGAAGAAAATAATTTCAAGCACTCAATCATGTCATAGAAAAGTAAAAGCACGCCTGAATAACTTTTGAAAAATCGATATTGTTGGATTGGTAACATCTCCCAGAAAGTAGTAAAACCTGTCGGACTCCGCATATACATGTTCTGTCTTAATTATATACAAGAGTATAAATACAGATTTAAGGTATGAAACACAAGTTACTACTCCTGGTCCTCATTTCGTGGTTTAACGTGTCTTCCTCCTCGAAACACATGCTCATATCTTATTTTTTATACAGAATCGATTATAGGACTCCATCAATACATGATAAAAGATAAATAAAAGACTCCACCTATATAAAATGCTAACACTGGATAACATACAACACATATGAGTCGTGTCTGACTGGAGGAGCATATAGCAACACCTGTAAGAATGAGTGGAATGAAATCATTACATTGCTTCTCCCTTTTAAACTTTTTTGTGTATATGTATAGGCATGACCCTTTGTAAGGAAAATGACCAATTATACTATTGCACATGTCCAAAACTAGTAATCACATAAAAGCACAAACAAAGCAATGCCTCATAGGACAACCAATCCAGCAGAGAACTATAACCAGATACCAAAAATACTATTTAGCATCCTAGTCTTAGCCTAGCACACCATTTAATGAGAACTGCCCCCGAGACTGTTGCACAGGTGCAACGAGCTAAAATATGATTCTCCCAAATGCACGCACGAGGGTTCTCAAACTTTAAAGGATATGTAGGGATAAAATTAAGCTTGCTCAAACCTAGGTCGACATAAAGGGTGTGTTGTATCAGATGAAAATTGCCTCCAGGGGATAGGTATAGCTCGAATGGCCTGTAACTAAATTTTGTGCTCTGCTATCAATAGGAAGGCTTTCACTTATCTGGAAGCTACAGGAAGCCATGTATCGCTAAAATAAGATCTTGTAACTTAAGAATGTGCATTTCAATGATTTTAATCTGAAGATTTGAGTACTGACAGGCGTCTCGGACCCCTGTGCGGATGGGTTGGTCTGAAATGGAATTTTCTTGAAATGCACGTGGGAGAGTTTTATGACTTCACTTGGCCACAGAAGGCTCTAAACATCATAATAATCAACAAATGTATGTTGTATCAATATTGAAGCCACCCAACGATGAACTCTCCCAAGTAGGGCTGAATCAGTACCAATCCTGATTCCGCACTCTGGGCACGTACCAGGAGGACATATTAGATATCTTGGACTACAGAAGATTGATCAAAGTCCTATATCATTCAAGCAGACATCTTATGTATGTGACATCAAAAATTGATTCTAACAAATAACTATGACAATAAAAATTTAAGAAACTCACAAAACCAGAATTGACACCTTTCTATGAATAAACACCATATCATGTTAGCAATAAAACACGCAAAAATAAAAAAGAAGAAATGAAAAGAAGATGACAAAGATATACCAACATGAAATAACCTTGAGAATCAACCCTTTTAATTTGACTTCATCGAATAATAATAATATAGTCATCAAAATAGGAAAACTAAAGATGTTCAAAATAAAGGAAATTCTCTTAAAACATAAAGTCTTACGAATACGACAATACAATCATCGAGATCAAAATGACATTTAGAAATTTCAAAATATAAAATAGTTAGAGTAACAAATCCACTAATAAATATGAATCGTCAAACCAATTTACTTAATAACTTTCTCATCCATCGAGCTTTGGATTGCACAATTGTTGAAAAGAATGAACGGATCATTGTAGGATTCTTGTATAAGTTTTCATATATAACATCATTATCTTCATGAGAGAAAACAAGGATGTTTGAAATCTTTGTTATAAATTATGTAAATAACTTTTTTTCCTCAATCTCTGTTGTTGTGCTTTTGATTGCAATAGCAACCTTACCAACACTGTGTCATCATAGTAATGTACTTATAGATACTTTAATCAAGCTCAGACATTTTCTTCTTCTCTTGCGGAGCACTCTTTTTGAAGATGATGACATTTATTGATTTATCTTTCTGATGAAAACTTCTTTGGTATCAATATCTAGAATATTCGCAGCTTGTGTTGCATCACCAATGATCTAAATAAAACTTAAGAAGTCATCGTCTTCCAAGTTAATTTGTTGTAACCTATATGAAATATTAAAATTCTCATATTTAGCTCAGTCTCAAGTATCGTGACCTTCACTACAAATTTTCTCCAACTCCACATAATTTCTGAATGATATATTCATATAAGCAATAACTTTTGAGAAAGCCTACAATTAAGAAGAATACCAATAAAATAATAATTTCTTTAAGGAAATACCTAAATATGTGAAACTTACTTATCGTGTCCTATAAAACTCATTATCTTATCCTCATCCTACAATATACCCGATTATTTTCTAGGCTGTTAAAAATGACCTCATATAAAAATTTCAAGATCAATCACCGACTCGTCATGGCTTTTCTCAACATACCACCCAATTCCTATTTATTTACATATATATAACCTAAACTTTAACATAGTTCACTTTATTTAATGGCCGCCTAGCAAGGCTATATGGGTTGCCACAAAAGGCTTTTCACCCTGTCTATCCTCAATAGTTCCAGTGCAAGGAAAAACTCCCTCTTTATTTCAGGATAACTCGATGATTCATCCTTGCTTCCCTCAATGAAGAACAAAAAATGAAATCTTAAAAAAATAAAAAAGGCAGCCTTGCATACGTACTTTCTGGCATAGAAATGAGACGCAAAAAACACAAGCAAACACAGATCGTTTACGTGGTTCGATCCAACTGAATCTACGTCCACGGGAAGGAATCAATCAAATAGTTCACTAAGGCAAAAGAAATGGAGAATATATAGTTTATACATAGAGATGAGTCTTCATCTTCCTTCTCTAACCTCCCTCTCAAGCGACACTTTGATACAAGGCCTCAAGATGCTCTCATCCTCTCTAGTTCTCTAGTTATTCTCTCCTCCTTTATGGTAGCTTAAGATCTCTTCCCTTGCTCTACTAAGTCTCACACCCTCTCTATTTATAGAAGCAAGAGAGTAGTAGGTGGGAGGTAGGTGAGCGGTATGTGAGATGTGATAGGTGAGCGGTACCACATTACAAAAGTGTCATTTTACCTTAATTCAATAATTGAGGGTCAAAATAACAATTCTCCACCTTGACCCTCAATTGAGAAACTTCAAAGTAAAGATTCCCTCCACCTGACCCCTGAGGGGCCCTCAGCCCTTGCTTGAGTTTGCTAAGTCCAAACAGTACATGAACTTAGCAATCACGGTTCTTCCAATAAGATAGTATAATCTTTTTCCTGACTCCTATAACGACACGAGAGTCTTTGGTTACTCTGATGCAGCTATTCTCTGCCTTGAACGAGCATTCGCTTGACTCCAACGTACCTAAACAAATCAGATTTCTTTTGAGCTCTGGTACGTTTCTGACATTTTTCAGTACTCGTTCAACTTCATCAAACATTCTTATCCTGATTGATTCACTTCCAACAACCCTGTGAAATTTATTGTCTTCCAATAGAACAGACCCATCATTTTCCTATTGCAGTGTCTCGAACCAGTCATTGTGAGGACACATATGGAAAGAACACCCTGAGTCGAGGATTCACTCCTTACTGGATTCAGATTCTGTGATCACCAGGGCCTCAGCAGAATCGTAGTCATCAGAGGCTACGTTTGCTTCTCTTGATTCTTCTGGCTCTTCTTGGTACTTATTCTTCCTGTCTGGGCAGTTCCTCTTGAAATGATTGTCTTTGTGAGCTCTTCTTGATACTTATTCTTCCTGTCTGGGCAGTTCCTCTTGAAATGACCGTCTTTGTGACAAATGATACACTCAAAAGATCCCCTTGATGACTGATTCCCACCATCCTTGCTTAACCTGGATCTGTACTGACCATTTCTTGAATCTTTCATGTCCGATCTTCCTCTGACAATTAGTCTTTCTCCGCTGACTTCCTTGTCCCTGTCATGCTTCCTCTGAAGTTCTTTGGCTTTAATCAGAGATTGAACCTCCTCCAGAGTAATAATCTGCACCCTTCCATAGAGCATCATATCCTTGAAATGCTCGTAGCTCTTAGGAATAGAGTTTAACAACAACAGTGCCTTGTCCTCATCATCCATCTTGACGTCGATGTTCTCGAGGTCGTCGATGATCTTGTTGAACTCGTCGATCTGCTCTGAGACAAATTTGTCTTCATGCATTTTGAAGGAGTATAGGCGCTGCTTCAGAAAGAGCCTATTAGTCAGAGACTTTGTCAGGTAAAGTACCTCGAGTTTGGCCCAAAGTGCTTGAGTTGTTGTCTCTCTCGACACCTCCCTCAGAACTTTGTCGTCCAAGCTCAAGATTATCAAACTATGGGCCTTGTCCAGTATGAAGATCTTCTCTTTCTCGGTCATGTCGATCGGCAATGCCGCTAACCCTTGCAAGGCTTTTGCAACACCCTGTTGAACCAATAGATCTCTCATCTTTACTCTTCATAGGCTGAAGTTGTTCTTCCCATTGAATTTCTCAATGTCGAATTTAGCGGAACTCATTGTCGTGGCTAGGGTTTGTTCCAATGAATTCTACCTGCTGCCCCTCTAAGAACCAGGATGAATCACCAAAATGTTGTACTATTGTATAACAACCAAAAGTTTTCAGCCTAAACTTGCCTTTTAACGTCTTGCTATCCAAGAAATTCTCACCAAATTTCTTACCTTCTCCCCGTGAACTCCACTGCATTCGCCAACCGAACGGAGAGCTCCGATCCCTTCTGGCAGAGATCACACCTGTTCACCGGAGAAAACTTCTTGTTTTGTGTTCGCGCCTTCTTCCTGCAGGCACTCCTCTGCGTCAAGCGGAACAAATCAGGAATTCCTCCTCTACCTCTCGCACGAGAATAACTGCCTCTTCAGAGTAGTCGCGCCTCGCCAAACTGCTCATGTCCTCCTGCTTCGTGAACTCCAGAACAGGGAACACCACGAACCCTTCTCTACGCGATTTCCGCCTCTTTCCTCTGGTTGAGCTGCTCGCAAGACAAAACTCTTGCTCCGAAATCCTCTGCTGGCAGCCCTGTCGCAAATTTTCAGTCGTTGCTCACGGACTGTTCTTCCTCCGTCTCGCCAAATTGCACAACATACGGTGCGAATCCAGTCGATCAAAGCTTCCACTGCTCACCTAATCTGTCGCGATTCGGCTGCCTGCGACGCGATCCGCTTGCTCCTCTGTTCGTGAATGTCGAACTCCTCTTCTTCGTCGCTGGCCGCAAACACCTCTACGCGAACACCTCTAGCCAAGAAGTATGAGTCTTCCCACAGACAGCGCCAATTGTTGTGAGATATGTACTTTCTGGCATAGAAATGAGACGTAAAGAACACAAGCAAACACAGATCGTTTACGTGGTTCGATTCAACTGGCTCTACATCCACGAGAGGGAATCAATCAAATAGTTCACTAAGGTAAAAGAAATGGAGAATACATAGCTTATATATAGAGATGAGCCCCCTCATCTTCCTTCTCTGGCCTCTCTCTCAAGCTACACCTTTATACAAGGCCTCAAGATGCTCTCCTCCTCTCTAGCTCTCTAGCTATTCTCTCCTCCTTTGTGGTAGCATAAGATATCATCCCTTGCTCTCCTAAGCCTCACACCCTCTCTATTTATAGAAGCAAGAGAGTCGTAGGTGGGAGGTAGGTGAGCGTCCTTGCTCTCCTAAGCCTCACACCCTCTCTATTTATAGAAGCAAGAGAGTGGTAGGTGGGCCTTGCTCACCTAGGCCTCACACCCTCTCTATTTATAGAAGCAAGAGAGTGGTAGGTGGGAGGTAGCTCTCCTAGGCCTCACACCCTCTCTATTTATGGAAGCAAGAGAGTGGTAGGTGGGAGGTCCTAGGTCTCACACCCTCTCTATTTATAGAAGCAAGAGAGTGGTAGGTGGGAGGTAGGTGGGAGGTAGGAGAGGTAGGTGAGCGGTAGGTGAGATGTGGTAGGTAAGCTGTACCACATTACAAAAATGTCTTTTTACCTTAGTTTAATAATTGGGGGTCAAAATAACACTTCCCTCGACGAAGAACAAGAAATGAAATCTAAGAAAATAACAATGGCAGCCTTGCATATGAATCACTGAATTCTTAAATATTTAAACTTCACAAAAAATGAAATTTAAAAATTAAATAAAATAGGGACTAAACATACATACCACTGAATTATAATGTATTTATTTTGGGGCATTTACGTGCATACAGCTCAAGTCCTATTTATTTACATATATAACATCTAAACTATAACATGGTTCACTTTTTTTAAAATGGTAGCCTTGCGAGTCTATATCGGTTGCCTGAGAATCCTCTTCCCAGGCCATCCGCAATAGTTTCAGTGCAATTTCATCCTTAATTCAAGGTCAATCAATGACTCGTTTCCCTCAACAAAGAAAAAGAAACGAAATCCAAAAATAAAAGAAAAAATTGGAAAGTTTACATATATACCCTACAATTCTTATGTATTTAAACTTCACATGGTCCCGTTATTTAATGGCAGCCTCGCATTTTTATACAGGCTTCCCCCATGCCATCCTCGATAGTTTGAGAGCAAAAAGAAACTCCATCCTATGTTCAAGGCCAATTGATTATTTGTCATCACTTACCTAAATGAAGACCAAGAAACCGAATCTAAAAATAACATAAAAAAAATTTACATACATACCACTGAATTCTTATATATTTAACTTTCATAAGGTTTGCCTTGTTTAACGAAAGCACAGCATATAGCATTTAGTGAATCCTGTGAGACTAGATTTTGCAAATTTCGAGAAGATAAAAACCTGGAACTATTAAAATCGCCGCACAGGTTGCCTGAGAAGTGCGAAGGACCTCACCAGGTCATCCTTGATGGCTTGGCCATTCGGAAAAAGCGCTATGCTACACGCTCCAAAATGTTTGGATCTTCTTAAATCTCTCTTTTTTTTTCCCTTTTATCCAGATAAATCGAGGAGCATTATGCAGGATCATGGAATCNACAAATGAGTTGTTGTTGCCGAACGACTAAACTCTAAGACTTATAAGCATTGCGTATTGCAAAATCGACCTTTCGTTTCCAAGATTTGAAACTGAAGAGCCGAAGCGAAACCGCCGTCTGTATGGAGAACGCCTGAAGAAACCAAAGAAGCCAAACGGGGAAGGAGCGCCGAATACGAACCAACGAAGAAGATGAAGAAACGCTCCAAAACCGCATAAGAAAAAAAAGGCAGTGACCAAATCTACCATACAGTGACTTTTTGTTTGTTTCGGCATTTCGACGGGCTAATCTCAGACTGGGTTCCACGAAAAACTCATCTTTTAAATTTGCTCTGTGGTGATTCAGGCCGGGTCACATTATTTAATCATTTTTAAATTTTTATGCACATTGAGACCCAGTTCCACTTGGACTTCACACGTAACTCAGCCTATGGAGTCCCGAGGCAATAAATTTTTAATAATGAAAAGCATAAAGTTACAACTCAACACTTCTCATCATAAGTCTCATAAGCCCTAAATCACATTTATATAGGATGACTAGGACATACAAGTAAATAAAGACAAAAGATAAAATTACCCCTAATTACAATAAAAATCATAAATATGACACTAATGTGACAGTCATAACTTTTCCTGTCCTATAATAAATTAAAAAATCATAAAAAAAATTGCAATCTCGTTTAAAAAGATTAGTGATTAATTAAATAAAGTTATATTTAAAAATCACATGCTTTATTTTTACCAAATTTGGATTGAAATAAAATTGATGAAAACTTCTAAATTTATTTTATCACCAATTTATTATATATAAAATAAATTAATGAAAATTTTTAAAATTCTCAATCATAGATTAAATTTNTTCCTCCATAACCTCCATGATTTTATGTCAATAACCCCACAGGACGAATCAGGAAAAAGTGGTAAGCTACACTCCCAGAGTTTTTTGATATTCTAAAATGACATTGCTTTTTCTCTTCTCGCCAAATAAACTGAGGTGCATTATGCAGCATATAAAGTCAATTTTTCCTCCCTGTTAATAGATCACGGAATCAGAGATTCAAAAGAAAATAAAAACAGTAAAAGAAGAACATCTCATCTCTCACCAAGCACACAATTCTTATACCTAAACTTTCATATCATGCTCTCGAAGGCCGCTTGGAAGCAAGATATAAGCAGGATTTATATAAGAAACCAAATATTTCCAAACAGCAAAAAATAAAGACGACTTCACAACGCTGTTTGTTAGCAGGATTTGACCTAAATCCTGACATGCAGCAAAAAATGGCAACTTCAAATCCTACAGGACCTTAAATCCCATTTCGCCTCCGTTTTACCTTAAATCCCGGATTAGGAATCCCGTTGGAAGATGGATTTACGGGATTTAGAGAAGCTTGTGCGCGCGAAGGAAAAATATTTCCATACGTAGTCCGGACGGCAGTAAGGAAGAGAAATATGAGGGTTAGTGGGGTAAAAGCGGTGTGGAATGCGGGAAAACAGAGAGGAGGGCAAAGTTTTCTCGAGAAAGAGCGGCTTGAAATAATGAAAATTATTACATCGGAGTCCAATGTGGAATACTGAATTAAATATATAAAAAATAAAAATAAAAATAATAATAATAACGTGTCAACCGTCCCGAGCAATAAGTTATAAAAATATTCTATTGTATAAAAATATTTCTCCACATTATTGATGTGTTATTGAGGGTATAGGAATATTTTCTTGCCCAATAACACATAATAACACAATTATAAAATCTTTAGCCCGCCGTATAACACGTGGGGCAGCATAACCCACGGTATAACACGCAGAAAATATTCCCCACGTGTTTAACAATTTTGGTTACGAAGATGTGAAGAAATCTCAGACGAGCACTGCTTCTGCAAATGGTATATAATTTCGCTCACACTCTCATAATTTTGCATACCAACTCATTAATGAAGCACAAGAAAATGAAACAACAGAACAGATGTTGTGGGGATCATTTAAACATCTGTCTGGAGATCATGATGACGCACTAGCTGGAAAATGGAGATCTTGATTGTGTTATCGTTGTGTTATTGGTGTATTGTGGTAATGTTATTATTGTGTTGTAGTTAAATTATTGTATGTTATACAAGTTTGATCGGTATTATTGCGGTGTTAAATATGTTATAATATAAGTAACACTGCAATAACACAACAATAACACACAATAACACAATAATACAACAATAACAAAAGTATAGAACAATAACACAAACATAACACTTCAATAACGCATATATAACACATATATAACACTATTATAACAATGCAACACAACATTAACACACAATAATACATCTATAACACATCTATAAGTTACAATAACACAGAACAACGCAACTATAACACATTTATAACACAATTATAACAACATAAGACAACAATGACACACAATGACACATCTATAACATACAATAACACACAATAATGCAGCTATAACACATTTATAACACAATTAAACAACATAAGACAATAATAACACATCTNAATTGATGAAAACTTCTAAATTTATTTTATCACCAATTTATTATATATAAAATAAATTAATGAAAATTTTTAAAATTCTCAATCATAGATTAAATTTATTTTGGAGAAAATCAGAAGGCCGAGATAATTACATTTTTTAGAATGTAGATTAATTTCATTAAGATGAATTTCAAAATCAATTAATTTTTTTTATTATGATTATAACAAAAATTATAATTACTTATCTTGTGTGCTTCCATTTTATTATTTCTAATTTTACGTTTTTTGAAACTCAATGTTCTTTATAATATGTTCGTTTACCTTGTGACTTAAGAAAATGTTTTATTATTTGGAATAAAAAAGCATTAAGGTAATTATTTTTTTGAGATTGCTTTGCTCTTTACCTAATTTTTAAATAGAAGAAATTACATTATGTTGAACCATAACTTGACAAGACAAAGAGCAGTGACACCGTACATACACTTCAAACATTTTCTCAAAATTAACTTATTGGTCAATTAAATTAATCTAATACATAATCAAATACAACCAAAAAAAGGTTTAAGCAAAGTATTTAAAATTTTCATCATTCCAAGATTATTTTTTAATAGATGGTTTTTCCTTGATTATATGTTAACATGGGAGTCAAACAACTAATAGATGGATCGGAGTTTGCTTCGCTGTTCACGACTTATGTCGTGTTGGCAACGTTGAAAGATCATTCAACGAACTTATCGAAGCATCTCGCTCCCAGGCTCATCAATGGAAAAACACAATAAGTATTATCGAGGGCATATGTATGAGCTCGCATGATTACCGGCGTGTTGGATAGAGAAGCTCTCCTAAACTTTAGCTAAGGAAATGTAATGTTTTTTAGATGTGAAGTGGAAAAAACTCAATTAATTTTTTAAAATATCTACATCACCTCTCTTAGCACAACTAAAGGCCTCTCTTAGCACAACTAAAGGAGACTTTACTTGAATGAGATGTTTAATTTTTGCTTGTATTTCTGCTTCAATTATCGTAGTCCACGGTTCTTGATAATCAAATATTTAACATCTCCTATATTAAATTACTTTTATTTAATAATTTCTTAAGCATCTTCTCAACACCTAAACTTTCATATTTAGATTTTTTTTAAGGAAATAACTTTTATCCAAATATTAAACTCTCAAAAATTACATTAAAAATACGGTTTTTAAGATCAACTTGACACTAATTATGTTTTATATGGCAACTTAGTTATTTATAAGAGTTTTACCGTTCTTGTAATTAACAAAATATTTGATTTAAAATAACTTTTTGTCACAATAAAAAAATAATGCTATCTTAAATTGATTTATGAAATTCAAAATCCATCAAAATTAGCTGGTCCGATATATTCTGATACGTCTCCACCAACATAACTGAAAAAAATCTAACAACTGATACTTATATAGATCAAAATAATGAAATTATAAACATGAAGATACATGCATATTATTAAATTTCAAAAATAGATATAATGTAAGAGCAAATGGTAAATAATTTTTAGATCATCAACAACATCAAACTCTCTCTGTATATTATTTCTAACTTAATAATAATTATCAGAAAATTTTCCTCAAGGTTAAATGAATTAAAATAATTAAATATTTGCCTTTTTTTAAGAAGAAAAAGAAATTTTAAAAATAAATCACTTTCTCACATAAAAAACAAAATCCTTCAAATAGATAAATGATAATAAAGAAATACTAAAAGATAATAAAGAATTAAATTAGTAATAAACGATAAAACATCACATTCGAATGAGAAAATTATTTCTTTAAAACTATGCAAAAAACCATCACCGCTGCACCGACAGCAGCTATGAAAGGCGCAACAGCAGCAACACAACGAAACAAATTCCTTCTTTGACCACCATGCTCGTTCGGTTGCTCCATCGATCCAATGCTTTCTTTTAACTCCACCAACTCTTTCTCTCTCTCAACTTTTTCTTTGGCTAGAGCAAGCAGCTCTATTTTCCCAGCATCGACTTCTGTGGCGACCGTCTCCATCTTCTTTCTTAAAATTTTCTCTCTATTTGAAGCAGTGACCATCTCCGCCGTTGCACGAGAGGCAGTTTTGTGGAGGCTAGAGGAGACAACAAGCGCAAAGATATCACGTTGGATGTCGTGAAAAATATCTTTTTCGGCAACCTGTGAAGTGAGCTGGATGTGGAGGCGCTTCACCTCTTGCCGGCACTGCATTGCCTCCTTCACGAGACAAGCTTTCACAGTTTTGAGATTCTCTATCAGACGGTTATTACTTGATTTTCCCGAAGCTTCAGAGATTGGATTCTTCTTGGCAGCGATTTTATCCTTCTTGCCCATTGGGGAGAGTAGCGGATGGGGATTGAAAAGCTAGTTTTTTTTCTTCTTTTCACTCTGAGAATGACGTTTATTTATAGATAAATTTGGGAAAGTTTGAATTAGGTTTAAAAATGTGGACTGTGCCAGAGAAATGGGAGGGGCGAACAATTAGGAAGGATGGTTAAGCTTTTGAGTGAAATAAATAAAGAAAATTCAATTCTTTAAGTTCTATCTTTTGGGCTTCTGTTACTTGATCCGCTATTCCTTCGCCTTTCTGTTATATATATATTTAATATTTTTCTATGCAAAATTTTTTATTAATATAAGATTATAAGCGTTAAATATGCCGCTAGTCGATAATTCTTCTGTATTTACGTACCGCGCAACTAAAATCTCTTTTGATACATAGCATTTTATCATTTTTAAAAGTAAAATTTATTTTGTCATGCATAAATTTAAAACTCTAAAATATTATCTAAATAAATGTAATATTTTAGGAGTGAGATATAAAAAGTTTCTTTAAAAAAATTTAGAAATTAATTTTTGTGCTTGATACAATTTTAACAATTTTTCATCATCTGCAGCGAATCTCGAATAATGACAGATTTATATGTAATATTTTAAGCAAGAAATATTCAAACTTTAATTAAAAGTCATTTAGAGCTCCAATTTTAGCAAACTTATAGTCAAATAAACCGTTTCAATGAGACATACCCGATGATACCAAAATTGATGTAATCCAAGTCAAACCAAGCTCATATCAAGCCATTAAACCACCTTTGAAAGTTTTTGAATATATTTGGGATGTCAAATAAATGTCGAATCTGACAATATTATTATAGAATCAAGTGTCTCGACAATAAGAATCCAACGAGCCAAAGATCTTTCAATTCCGACATCAAGAAGACATTCAGATGTCCATCAAACACCGTCAGATCAAAGGGAGCTCTCCGGACTGTTCGATTAAAGTGATTTGTATTTCAACATTAATTGCCCCGAAACTCCATAAATAGAGCCTCATCCCTCTCATGAGGGGGAAGAGAGCTCGAAGTCTGAAGGAAATGAACTTGGGACTTGAGAAAAAACTTGAAACTTTGAGAATAAACTAAAATCCAACACATGTTGGCTGCCACCGATCGCTATTGGCAGCCACTCGTTCATTGCAACAAATTCATCTGCACATCAAAATTGTATCTTGTGAGACTTCTTCTCAGACATATGCATATGATGCGGCTGTCTACCACAATTCTATAGCGTGAAGCATTTATTAATTATGACCAGTTATATAATCATGTATACAACTCATTTAAAATCTAACTAGAAGACCTTAAAGAAAATAAAGTGCGGCTTTTGTAAAATTCAGAATTTTAGTCTAAATCTTTTATTTATTAAGACTTTATAGTAGTTTTAAAATTTTATGGTCCTTAATGGGTCTATATTATTTTTCGTAATTAATCCAAGACAGACAACAAAATATAACAAGAAAAAAATTATTTCAGGCACTCAATCATGTCATATTAAAGTAAGAGCACGCTTGAATAACTCTAGAAAAGCCGATGCCGCTAGATTGGTATCAACTCCCAAAAAAGTGGTAAAAGTTGTCGGACTTCGTACATATATGTTCTGTCTTAATTCTATACAAGAGTATAAATTCAAACTTAAGGTATGAAACACGAGTTATTGGTTCTGGTCCTCATCACATGGTTTGACGTGTCATCCTCTTCGAAACACATGCTCGTACCTTATTTCGGATACAAAATTTATCCCAGACTCTATCAAATACATGATAAAAGAAAAATAAAAGACTCGACTTGTATAAAATGTTAACACTGGATAACATGCAACACATATGAGTCATATCTGATAGGAGGAGCATATATAAACACCTGTCAGAATAAGTGGAATGAAATCATGACATTGCTTGTCCCTTATTAAATCTTTGTGTGTATTTATATAGGCATGACGTCTTGTAAGGAAAATGACCTAAAATACTATTGCACATGTCCAAAACCAATAATCACATAAAAGTACAAGCAAAACAACACCTAATAGGGCAACCAATTTAGCAGAAAACTATAACCAAACATAAAAATTATACTTAACATCCTAGCCTTAGCCTAACACACCATTTAACGAGAAGTGCCATCGAAACTACTGCACAGGTGTAACGCGCTAAACTCTGATTCTCCCAAACGCATGCACAGGAGGGGTTTATGGATTCTCGGAACTTCGAAGGGGGAAGGAGCATCGAATACGAACCGACGAAGAAAATGAAGAAACGCTCCAAAATGTCATAAGAATAGAAAGGCAGTGACCAAATCTACCATAAATTGACTTTTTGTCTGTTTTGGCGTTTCAACGGGCTAATCTCAGACCGAGTTTCATGAAAAACGCATCTTTTAAATTTGCTTTGCGGTGATTTGGGCTGGGTCACGTTAATTAACCTTTTTTTGAATTTTTATGCACATTGGGACCCAGTTCCAATTGGACTTCGCATGTAACTCAGTATGCGGAGTCCTGTGGCAATAAATTTTTAATAATGAAAGACATAAGGTTACAACTTAACACTTCATATTATAAGTCTCATAAGCGTTAAATCCCTTTTATATAGGATGACTACGACATACAAGTAAATAAAGACAAAATATAAAATTACCCTTAATTATAATAAAAACCATAAATACAACACTAATGTAGCAGTCATAACTTTTCTGTTCTATAATAAATTAAAGAATCATAAAAAAATTGCAATCTTGCTTAAAAAGATTAGTGATTAATTAAATAAAGTTATATTTTAAAATCAAATGCTTTATTTTTATCAACTTTGGATTGAGATAAAATTGATGAAAACTTCTAAATTTATTTTATCACCAATCTATTATATATAAAATAAATTAATGAAAACTTTTAAAATTCTCAATCATAGATTAAATTTGCTTCAGAAAAATCGAAAGACCGGGCTAATTAAAGTATTGAGAATGTAGAAGAAAAATCATGTATGCACGTGTGTGCCAGTATTTTGGATTTTTGATGATGTTGAAAATGATCCATGATTTTGAGTAAGTATTAAAAGAAAAAACTTTGTCCGAATATTTTGACCCAAAATAAATTAATTTTTTTTTATTATGACTATAATAAAAAGTAGGTCCTATGATGATTCAACAGTATATTACCTTATATATGCATGAAAACACACTTATCTTGTGTGTTTTCATTTTGTTATTTCTCATTTACATACATACACTTCAAACATTTTCTCAAAATTGACTTATTGATTAATTAAATCAATCTAATATATAAATAAATACAACAAGAAAAGGTTTATGCCGAGTATTTAAAATTTTCACCATTCCAGGATTATTTTTAATAGATGGTTTTTCATTGATTAGATATTAACATGGGGGTGGGGTCAGACAACTAATAGATGGGTCGGAGTTTGCTTCATCCTTCACGACTCCTGTCGGGTTGGCAATGTTGAATGATCATTCAACGAACTTATTGAAGTAGGTCGCTTCCGGGCTCATCAATGGAAAAACACAATAAGTATGAGTGAGAGCAGATGTATGAGCTCGCATGAATACCGGCGTGTTGGATAGGGAAGCTCTCCTAAACTTTAGCTATGGAAATGTAATGTTTTTTAGATGTGAAGTGGAAAAAACTCAATTAATTTTTTAAAATATCTACATCACTTCTCTTAGCACAGCTAAAGGAGACGTTACTTGAATGAGATGTTTAATTTTTGCTTGTATTTCTGCTTCAATTATCGGTTCTTGATAATCAAATATTTAACATCTCTTATATTAAATTACTTTTATTTAATAATTTCTTAAGCATCTTCTCAACACCTAAACTTTCATATTTAGATTTTATTTTTAAGGAAATAACTTTTTATCCAAATATTAAACTCTCAGAAATTACATTAAAATTACGATTTTTAAGATCAACTTGACACTAATTATCTTTTATATGTCAACTTAGGTATTTATAAGTGTTTTACCATTCTTGTAATTAATAAAATATTTGATTTATAAAATAACTTTTTGTCACAATAAAAAATAATGCTCTCTTAGATTGATTTATGAAATTCAAACTCCAACAAAATTAGTTGGTCCGATATATTCTGATATATTCTGAAGGGTGTTTTTGAGGGGATTGTTTTTCTCTTTTGGTTCTTTTTAGATCTCGGAGTCGCCAGCTTGCCTTTTTGTATGTCGTCGTATAATTTCCTTATTCGAGTAAATCTCCCTCTTGAACCAAATGAATGATTTGAAGAGGAGAGGAATCGAATAGTGAACTAATGTACTACAACAAATAGGCAAACAAATCAAAAAAAGAAAAGAGACGGAAGACTTATATAGAGATAATCCTCGTGTGATGGATCGAGAGTATACATCCAAACAAAATCGGATTGAAGTACCTCGAAAAAAAAAATAACATCCACGAGTAAAATCTCTATATGAACTACCCGTAACCAGAGAACCAAAAAGAACATTTTTTTGTTATGGGGTCAAAAGTCTCCCAGAGGAATGTATTGCTACTGGTTAATTACATCTCGGGGGATACCCAAGAAGACTCGATGTAAGGAGTTTCGCTTTATCATTATGAGCATGGGGTATAGGTTATCAAAAAATGATTATTTCGTATGGAATAGTCTCGATGCTTTGAAGCTCACGCTGCACCATCGGGCGGAAAGTGAATCTCCCACGCCAAATGGATAGCGGCTTCTCAACTCACGAAACCTACGAAATAACCATAAATCACTTCATAGGGGTATCCCAATACGTCATAGCACATCCGGACCGTAAGGGCAGAGGACAAATCGTCGTATCCCGAACAGGCGGCAGCTTTCTAACACTCCAACAAAAGGAATTACATTCCGTATGGGTCGGGGAACCTTCTAACACCCTAGGCGCACTAGGCAACCACCTATATGAAGATATGCTGGGCCAGTCAGGTTAGAAAAGTACAGGGACTCTTCCTCGGGACATGTAAACATGAATGCAATTATCTAGAATGATCCTAAGTATTGTGGAGGCCCTATTTGCAGAAAAGATAAAAATTTGCAATTTTTAGATCCTGAATATTTTAATCCTAAATTTTAATTATCTTGAAGATTTTATTTAGGTAATTTTTAAATCCTGAATATTTTAATCCTAAATTTTAATTATCTTGAATATTTTATTTAGGATGATCTTGGATATTTAATCCTAAACTTTATTATCTTAAGATTTATTTAGGATTTTGTAGAAAATTATTAATTTTAGGGTCCTTAATGAGCCTATGTTGTATCGTGAAATCCCAGATAAAACACAGAAAGAAAACAAGAAAAAACACATGAAGCCTAGTTGTATCACGAAATCCCAGATAAAACACAGAAAGAAAACAATAAAAATACATGCAAGTGCAGACATGCAACATGATGCAAAAATAAAGCAAAACAAGTCAAACCAAAATAATAAACAAGCCGGTGCCACTGGGTCGGCAACATATCCCAGAAAAGAAAAAGGGC
>JXCR01146351.1:118847-131857 GCA_002079205.1 Phalaenopsis hybrid cultivar
CCGGACTCCGCATATACATGCCCTGTCCTAATTCTATACATCAATATAAAATACAGAATTAAGATACGGGGCACGAGCATCTGTTCCTGGTCCCCTCCACGTGGTTCCCGTGCTAACGTCTCGGAACCCGTGCCCGTATCTTATTTCTACTACAAGACTCTCCTAGACTCTAAAAAAAACAATACATCGATAAAAAGAAAAGACTCAATCCTGCATGAAAACAAATGTCAGCGGGAAAACTCACATGGACATAACGTATCATGAGCCATGCCTTAAAAGTGGGGGGAGCTAATAACACCTGTAAGCAAAAGAGTCAGAAATCATTACTTGCTCCCCCATAGCGGTACCTGTGTGTGTGTGTGAAAATAGGCATGGCTCCCTGCAGAAGAACGCCCTAACATACTACCACACATATGCAACATGCAGACACATCACAAGCATAATGCAGAAGAAAGATATCTGGCTAGGGCAACCAATCCAACAGAGAACAATAGCCAGCATCAAAAAGACTATCTAGCACCCTAAATCCTAGCCTAGCACGCCATCTACTGAGAAAGTGCATCGAGCTAGTATATAAGTGAGGGGTAAGTTTGAGTATAGCATGACTTTGACGGGGTCTTCATATCAGCCCCATCCTAAAGATCTAAAGGATCTAGCGGTGACACAAGTTAGATCCATTAGATCTTTAGCACAATCATACTCGTGTCAATCCCGATGACTTAACTCGCATTGCTCATTGGGATTGACCCAGCGAGGAATGCTCATTAAGGCATCGCAACCAACACGGGAGTCACTCTCCTAACGGGTCTGGCTCACTATCCATGCAAACATGAAAATGCAAATGCTAATGCAAGCGAATCAAAACATATAAGTAGTGATAAAGAGTATGCCGGTAAGACAATGACTCATAGGAATGGGCATACCGTAGCGGTAGTGGGCCCAAAAAGATGGGCATGCTGTGGTGGCAGTGGCCCTAGGAAGATGGACATGCTGTAGCGGCAGCGGCCCGAAAAGAGGGTATGCCGGTAAGGCAGTGACCCCAAGGTAGGCATGCCGTAGCGGCAGGGGCCCGAAAAGAGGGTATACCGGCAAAGCAGTTACTCAGAAAATGCAATTCAAATAGACAATATCTATCATGATCATGCAAACATATAGATACATGGAAAGATGCAATATTATATTCATGCATATGCACTACAACATACAAAAATGCAAACATACATGCAAGACAATATGGTGGTGCAGGAAATTGGTTGACTGGGTCGAGTAATCCAACCAAACTAAAGTGTTGTAACCACCGAATCAGGGGAGCCAATTGAAATGAAATGAAGTGCTCACCGGGCCAGGGCTGTCGGATAAAGTGAAGTAACATGCTTGTCGAGCTAGGGTGGCAGGACGAGGTGAAGTGTAATGCTCGTCGGGCCGTGACGACAGGACGAGGTGAAGTGTAGTGCTCGTCGGGCCGGGGCGGCTAGACAGAGCAAAGTGAAATGCTCGTCGGGCTGGGGTGACCGAACGAAGCAAAGTGAGGTGCTCGTCGGGTCGGGGCGACATGACGAGGTGAAGTGTAATGCTCGTCGGGCCAGTGCGGCCGATCAGAGCAAAGTAAAATGCTCGTCGGGTCGGGACGACCAAACGAAGAGAAGTGAGGTGCTCGTCGGGCCGGGACGATAGGACGAGGTGAAGTGTAATACTCGTCGGGCCGTGACGGCAGGACGAGGTGAAGTGTAATGCTCGTCGGGCCAGGGAGACCGAACGAAGTGAATATAGAGAATGAGGGTATCAACCGACAGGACGAGCTTTCTAAAACTTCAATTGGTGGGTATCTCATCTCAGCGGGTATGAAATGTCGACTAAGATAATATAGGGCGTTCTCTTTCCCTTCCTCATTCTTTTGAGCCAATAAAGCTCCTATCGACTCATCAAGAGCGGTAATATAGAGAATGAGGGGTCTACCTGGGACCGGCGCTGCTAACACTGGAGGATTTAACAAGTAGCGTTTGATATCATCGAAAGCATGCTGCCATGCCTCATCCCAGTGAAAGCGAACATCTTTCTTAGTCAACGCAGAGAAGGGCTGACATCGAACAGAAAGGTTCGAAACGAACCTCCTAATATAGGCGAGCTTCCCTTGTAGGGAACGTAACTGCGTCAAACTTTTAGGAGGTTCCATCTCAATGATTGATTTAATTTTAATAGGATCAATTTCAATGCCTCTGTGACAGACAATGAAGCCTAAAAACTTCCCAGAAGATACGCCAAAGGCGCATTTCAGTGGGTTCATCTTTAAGTCATATTTCCTTAGGCGTTCAAAGACGGTCCTCATGTCTGAAAGATGATCATCTTCAGAAAGACTCTTAATTACTACATTGTTGATGTAACACTCGACCTGATGGTGTAGTAAGTCAGCAAAGATGTGGGTCATAGCGCGCTGATAGGTCGCCCCGACATTCTTTAATCCAAAGGGCATGACCTTATAGCAAAATATGCTGATCGAAGTACGAAATGCCGTATGTTGCTCCTCATCTGGGGCCATCCAAATTTGATTATAACCGGACAAACCATCCATGAAGGAAAACATCGCATGAGAGGAAGCGATGTCTATCATGAGTTCTGGAATCGGCAGGGGAAAATCGTCTTTCGGGCAAGCCTTATTCAAGTCTCAAAAGTCGATGCAAACTCGTATTTGTCCGTTCTTCTTTCGAATGGGTACGATGTTTGCAAGCCATGTAGGGTAAAGAACATCTCTAATAAATCCGACATCAATGAGCTTTTTGGTCTCTTCAATGACCTTCTGCTCTATCTCAGGGCGCATTCTCCTGGGTGTTTGTTTCACAGGAACAACACTCGAGTCGATAGCCAAATGGTGTATGGCCACATCTGGGGCTAGTCCGGGCATCTCAGCATAGCTCCAGGCAAGACAATCGCGAAACTCTTTTAGTATTTCTATAATCCTAACAGTCATAGAATCTGTTAAGAGTTTGCTAATATAAGTCGGACGAGGATCGTCGGTCGTACTAAGGTTGACCTCAACCAACTCATCGATCGTCGAAGAGACGCCATCCTCGAGCTCGGGAGGGGCATCTTTAACTTCGATCTCCTCACTAGCAGAGGCGATGGTCTCAATATCTTCATGTACAGAAATCATTCTGCATGAGGCTCTACGGAGTCCGACCTTATTAGGTTTCTTAACGTAGCCTAATCCAGACCTCTCTCCTGGGGGTTTATATTGCCACATGGATTTACATAATTTGGATTGACAAATAGACCACCTCTCGAGCAACAAACCAACATCAAGCATTTTATAAATGAGAGGAGAGCAGTAATAAGAAATAGGAATATCCTCTATTTCTTCATTCTCATCGTCTAAAAGCATTGCATCTGTGTTCAATACACGAGGAACAGTTTTATAAAACAAAATGCCTTTCTCTTTAGACTCAAGCTTAGGAGGTACATAAAAGGTCTTCAACTCTTCAACAGTAGAGGCATGTGTAATCGTCAACTCCTTGTGATGACCTCGTGGCATGGGGTCGATGGTTAACACCTCATCTGACAAAGAGAGTCTAGTCAAACGAGGTACCATGCCCTTCAAGGGTAGCAGAAGTATTTCCTTTCCAACGTCATCTCGGCTCAAACTGCTCACCGGTAGTGCCTCATCTGGATCAGACTCAGAATCTAATGCACCTTCAATTTTTATCTTACCTACAGGCAAGATGGGGAGCTCAAGCTCATGCTTAGAAGTCACAGGGGCACGACGCCTTTCCTCCTGCTCCTTTACCTCTCTATCTTTAATAATGAGAGAACTAGGAAGGGGAGGGGTTCGTGGATAACCCGATAAAATTGAGACTGGGATAGATGCTTTATGTGGTACATAATATTCTGCATCGTCGTAGACTCCCACCTCGTTAATGGAGAACAGATGAACATCTCCAGGGATAGAAAACTCTTCCCCTTCACGCATGTACTTGATGCATTGGTGGAGGGTAGACGGTACCATCCCATACTCATGGATCCATGGGCGTCCAAGCAGGGCTCTATAAGACGTGTTCCCATCAATCACATGGAACTTGGCTTCGCTCTTGAAGTCTCCAAATTGGAGAGGTAGAGTGATGGAGCCAAGAGTTTTCTGACCCTTTTCGTTGAAGCCATTAAGCATAATCTTGTCGGAGCATAATCTCCTCATTCTCATGGACAACAACTCAAGAGTCCGGACACTAATAATATTCACAGAAGCGTCAGGATCTATTAGGATACGGTTTAACAGAGTCCCGTAGATTTCAGCTGTAACATACAGGGGACGGTTATGGTCCGTGGTGCCTAAAAGCAAGTCCTCCTCAGTAAATGTAACGGCAACCACATCTGGCGGCATAGCCGCCTCCTTCATCTTCTACTCCGCATAATGTGCATAGAAGACCTCGGGCTCACGTAGAGCTTTAATCAAAGTCTCTCTCAACTTGGGAGAAAGAAGAAGTGCATCATAGATGCTCAAAGCGACTGACAACCTCTTGAGGTGCGCTAATACGTTATAGTCTACAATTTTAGGAGGATCTTTAAAGCCTTCCTTTTGGACTTCAGGGTGGTCATCTACTTCTTGGGTAATGATACCCTTTCCCTTATCCTTAGAATTGGGCAAAGATACTCTTGGAGGGAGAATTTTACCACTTCTATGGCGAATTTACTGAACCTTCTCACTAGAGGAACCAATGGGTTCGACTTCAGTGACAAATTCAGTAGAAGGCTCGTCAAAGAAGCCCTCATGCATGAAGGCCTCACCTGCATCGACAGATGTATCGCTCAAATCATCGTAAATGTGACATGTACCGCTCGAGGAGGGCAATAATGGGTATTGTTCATCTTCCACATCAACATGATCAGAGTCATTGATATCATAATCATTAAGTATAAGAACATGAGACACAGAGACATAATCATAACATTCTTCTTTTATATCTTTATCATCATAAAATGTGTCAGGAGGAGCACTACAATCCACTCCTGCGTTACAAGCAAGAAGATAAATATCAGAAAAAACTATGAGTTGGAATAGCTGTCACAATCTTCACAGAGCCTTTCTCCTGGGGTTTCTCCAAGTACTGATCTGGTATCTCTATTTCTCCTGCATAATACAGGGCCTCAAGCCAATCCTTGAAAGGATAACAGTCTTCCAGGACATGCCCCAGATGCCTATGGTATGGGCAATAGTCAGGCTCCTTCGTCCTCTCCATCTCGTGAGGTTTCTTTGGCGGTGGGAGCTGCATTCCCTGCTTAAGCAGGTTCTTGTGCATCTTCCTAAGACAATCATTCCTAAAAGGATAGATCTTAGACTTTCTCTGTTCAAGATGCTGGGATTTCCCTTTCTGAAGAGATGGGCCAGTTTGCTCGACAGACATGACTGGCTTTTTTATTTTCCCATCAGATGTCGCAAGAGAGATGCTCTCTTCCTTTCTTCTAGAAACACCCACAATAGGCCTTTTGCCTCTAGCCTTTTCAGTATCTTTGAAGATCAAGGCATCTGCTGTGTCTTGCAAACTAGCCACTTTTTCGATCAAATTCTCGAATGTTCTGATCATACTCATCTTTAGCAAGACAAAAATAGAGCCTGTTATTTTGCCCATGAGGAATGCAACCGCATGTTGTTCTTGCAACTGGGGTTCACCCTGCAAACTCAAGTTGCACCAACGAATGGTGAACTCCACCAAGGACTCTGCAGGACACTGTTGGGCCAACAACAAGTCATTCAAGGTTACTCTGTGATGCGCTCCTACAAAGCGTTTGAAAAATGTATCTTCTAGTTCAGTAAAGGTTTTGAATGAGCCATTAGGTAAATCGGCATACCACTCAAAAGCAAAATCTGCCAAACTGGTGACGAAGAGTTGAAGTAAGAGGGCGTCGTTGTTGCCAACGTTGCAACAAAGTGCTCTAAATTGGGCTATATGTTGGCGAGGATTGCCAAAGCCGTCAAACCTTTTAAAACGAGTGGGAACAAATCCCGGAGGGTATGAAATACAATCATATGCCTCAGGATAAGGTCTTCCCCTTTGCACAACAGTCTCACCCTGCTGAGCTGCCAATGCAGCCTTGATCTTAGCATCAACTACAGACTGTAAATGTGTATCAGAGGAGATATGCTCATGCTGGGAAACATCAGAAGAAGCGACATGAACATGTCGAGAAGGTGCCAAAGGCACTGAAGGAACAGCTGGGCGTGCCTCACCCGGAGCCGGGAGAGAAACACCGTCAGATCCTGCCCTTTCATTCTGCAATGCCACTATTTGGGCAGCAAGAAGGGAGAGTTGGGCTTGCAAGTGAGTGATCAACTCATTTTTACTCTGATCTTCTCGATCAACCATGGGGCCGCCATGAGCTTCAATAGCCTCATGTTGGTCATCCTCGACGGGATCAGGGGTACGACCCTCAATATTCGAGCTCTGGGCCCGAGTGGTCACAGTCATGACCTGGCCAGTGGCCATCTCAAAATCATGGAGTTCCTCACCAAGGAGGTCATCCTCATAAAGGAAACCCTCTGACATATCTGAAAAATTTCCAGACGGGTCATTTGGGGTAAGAAGGCAATCCCCAGATAAATCACCCTCAGGATCGATATCGGGCACCATTTTGGGATCAACTGATAATGGCTCCAAGGTATGATCAGCTGGAGGAACAATTTCCTCAGGGATCAACTCAACTGTCTCTAAAATTGGAGCTGGAGCCTCAACAGGAAAGGAGGTGGGTGTCTTTCGGACCCAACGCCTCCAAGGTGGCTCGGGACGATATCCCTTCCGCAAATACTTGTTTTGATACAAGTAGTGTGAATCATCTTGGAGACATGTCCCAGAACTCTCACCATCCATAACAAAGGTGCTTACATTATCTCTATATAAAGAAGAAGAAGAAGGCGCATAAGCAACGATATTTTTCTTTTTATCAATTTCCACAGGTACAACAGGTGCGGACCATGCTGCTACAACAGTAGACTTGACAGCGGGAACAAACTCTGGTGCATTGGGATTGAGCGCCACGCTAGGGGTTCCTAATAACACCCCGATAGGCCTAACCCCATGTGCAACGGAAGGAAGCCCCCCTCGGCGAGTAGTAGAGCAACAGGTTGAAGCCCACGTCCTATTACGACGACCTCGAGGGTGAGGGAAGCAATGGAGTTCTCTCACGGTCCGCTCAGATGTCTCAAAAATCTGGGTGAGGAGCTCCCTCTCAGAAATGGGCCCTTTTCCTCTCAAAGAGGAAACAACCCCCACAATTTTCTTAGATAACAGACTTGTGGTAGCCCTATCAATATAGACAGCAGGTCTGAGACAGCCTGCACCACCACGAGGAGGATAAACTTTCCTGGCAATCCTAGCAGGGACATAGTCTTGACAACCAGAAAGCACAGAAAATGGGTTCTGATCTGTGGGAGTCGGAGACTCTTCGTGAATCGGAACCGAAACAGTAGAAGTAATAGCCTGCTGTTGGGCCCTAAGCAACCTGTTCCGGTTTCTCCGGGCCTTCCTACCCAACTTAGGAGCAGGATCAACCTCAGAGGGAACCGGGACCACAGGATCCGAGACCGCGGTAGGGGAAACAATGGTAGCAACAGAGCTGCCAGAAGACTGACCTGTCGAAGGGAGCGACATCCGTGAAAACACGGAGGCATGATCCAAAAGCCTGTAGAAGACTGAAGGGCGTTGTGGCACATCATCATCGGGCGCAGACCTCTTCTTCGAGGAAGGGACGGGCTCGATGTGAGCTACCTCAGTAAGAGTGGCTCTATGTGCTCGACTCCCCTTTTTGGGTGGAGGGCACAGAGCAATAGCCTTAGAAGGCGTAAGATTACCCAAGGTAATCTGAACAGGGTGCTCAAACGAACCGAATGTTATAGTACCCTCGGGACCACGGAAAATACTAAGAGAAAAGGAGACAGAGTTTCCCCCAGTAGTAGCGATCGTCACAACTCTCTCGCTCGTCATGTCTGTCAAGCAAAAAGAGACACGATCAACAAAAAAGAAAGGTTAAGAAAAATAATCAATAATAATAATAATAATAAATTACAACAGCACGGACACAGCGAATATGATGTGACTCAACGCGCTGAGGGTGAGAAGGCGGGACAGAATACGTCAAATTGCTACCCCTAGCAACTGACGTATAAACGGAAACCAAGGTTTGATTACAAGCTCGATTAATGACTCGAAGAAAGAATCCAGGTCACAATAATATGAGCTAAACTCCCGCACATAGAGAGAGAGAATACAACCCCAAAACAAAAAATGAAACTCCTAGCATGGAGAGAGAGACTCATCCCCAACGGAATCGCCAGATTTGTTTTTCTCTTTTGGTTCTTTTTAGATCTCGGAGTCGCCAGCTTGCCTTTTTGTATGTCGTCGTATAATTTCCTTATTTGAGTAAATCTCCCTCTTGAACCAAATGAATGATTTGAAAAGGAGAGGAATCGAATAGTGAACTAACGTACTACAACAAATAGGAAAACAAATCAAATAAAGAAAAGAGACGGAAGGCTTATATAGGGATAATCCTCGTGTGATGGATCGAGAGTATACATCCAAACAAAATCGGATTGAAGTACCTCAAAAAAAAACACAACATCCACGAGTAAAATCTCTATATGAACTACCCATAACCAGAGAACCAAAAAGAACATTTTTTTGTTCTGGGATCAAAAGTCTCTCAGAGGAACGTATTCCTACTGGTTAATTACATCTCGGGGGATACCCAAGAAGACTCTCGATGTAAGGAGTTTCGCTTTATCATTATGAACATGGGGTATAGGTTATCAAAAAGTGATTATTTCATATGGAATAATCTCGATGCTTTGAAGCTCACGCTGCACCATCGGGCGGAAAGTGAATCTCTCACGCCAAATGGATAGCGGCTTCTCAACTCACGAAACCTACGAATAACCATAAATCACTTCAACAGGGGTATCACAATACGTCATAGCACATCCGGACCGTAAGGGCATAGGACAAATCATCGTATCCCGAGCAGGCGGCAGCTTATCGGCATCGGGCAGTCAAAGTGACACCAACGAAGTCAAAGGAGCAGAAATGGCTCAACAGGGGTAGTCAAAAGGCAAGGAAAAGTAATCCTAGGAGGTAGAGGTAGTCAGGTCGGGGTACCACGGACCCGTTGTCCCAAACCACTAGGACTTTAAGTCAACCTGGTCGTGAAGGTAGTCGACCCAACACAACCTGAGATCCCCCGTCAGCAATCCATGAATTGCATCATCCACGAGAACCTCGGTAGCCCTAAGGTCAAAGGAAGGAAACTCTATCCTATGACTACAAGCTGGAGCTCCAAGAGGTGGGACTTATACCTGCTGAAATAGCAAGGACGCCTCAGGAAAGAAGAGAAAGTGGAGGTTCAGCTACAAAGCTGGAAACACTCCAAACAAAAGGACTTACACCCCGTCTGGGTCGGGGAGCCTTCTAACACCCTAGGCGCACTAGACAACCACCTATATGAAGGTATGCTGGGCCAGTCAGGTTGGAAAAGTACGGGGACTCCTCCTCGGGACATGCAAAGATGAATGCAGTTATCTAGAATGATCCTAAGTATTGTGGAGGCCCTATTAATATATGCAGGAAAGTAAAAGTTGCAATTTTTAGATCCTGAATATTTTAATCCTAAATTTTAATTATCTTGAATATTTTATTTAGGATTTTTGTAGAAAATTACAATTTTAGGGTCCTTAATAAGCCTATGTTGTATCACGAAATCCCAGATAAAACACAGAAAGAAAACAAGAAAAACACATGCAAGTGCAGACATGCAACATGATTCAAAAATAAAGAAAAGCAAGTCAAACCAAAATAATAAACAAGCCGGTGCCTCTGGGTCGGCAACATATCCCAGAAAAGAAAAAGGGCAGCCGGACTCCGCATATACATGCCCGGTCCTAATTCTATACATCATTATAAAATACAGAATTAAGATACGGGGCACGAGCATCTGTTCCTGGTCCCCTCCACGTGGTTCCCGTGCTAACGTCTCGGATCCCGTGCCCGTATCGTATTTCTACTACAAGACTCTCCTAGACTCTAAAAAAAATACATCGAGAAAAGGAAAAGACTCAATCCTACATGAAAATAAATGTCAGCGGGAAAACTCACATGGACATAACGTATCATGAGCCATGCCTTAAAAGTGGGGGGAGCTAATAGCACCTGCAAGCAAAAGGGTCAGAAATCATTGGGGGAGCTAATAGCACCTGCAAGCAAAAGGGTCAGAAATCATTACTTGCTCCCCCATAGCGAAGTAATAGCACCTGCAAGCAAAAGGGTTAGAAATCATTACTTGCTCCCCCCATAGCGGTACCTGTCTAATAGCACCTGCAAACAAAATGGTTAGAAATCATTACTTGCTCCCCCCATAGCGGTACCTGTGTGTGTGTATAAAAATATACATGACTCCCTGCAGAAGAACTCCCTAACATACTCCCATAGCGGTATCTGTGTGTGTATGAAAATAGGCATGACTCCCTGCAGAAGAACGCCCTAACATACTACCACACGTACGCAACATGCAGACACATCACAAGCATAATGCAAAAGAAAGATATCTGGCTAGGGCAACCAATCCAACAGAGAACAATAGCAAGACATCAAAAAGACTATCAAACACCCTAAATCCTAGCCTAGCACGCCATCTACCGAGAAAGTGCATCGACCTAGTATATAAGTGAGGGGTAAGTCTGAGTATAGCATGACTTTGACGGGGTCTTCATATCAGCCCCATGCTAAAGATCTAAAGGATCTAAAGTGTGTCACGAATAGTGGTGACACAAGTTAAATCCATTAGAACTTTAGCAGAGTCATACTCGTGTCAATCCCGATGACTTAACTCGCATTGCTCATGGGGATTGACCCAGCGAGCAATGCTCGTTAAGGCATCGCGACCAACATGGGAGTCACTCTCCTAACGGGTCTGACTCACTATCCATGCAAACATGAAAATGCAAATGCTAATGCAAGCGAATCAAAACATATAAGTAGTGATAAAGAGTATGCCGGTAAGACAATGACTCATAGGAATGGGCATACCGTAGCGGTAGTGGCCCCAAAAGATGGGCACGCCAGCGGCCCTAGGAAGATGGGCATGCCGTAGCGGCAGCGGCCCGAAAAGAGGGTATGCCGGTAAGGCAGTGACCCGAAGGTAGGCATGCTGTAGCGGCAGGGGCCCGAAAAGAGGGCATACTGGCGAAGCAGTGACCCACAAAATGCAATTCAAATAGACAATATCTATCATGATCATGCAAACATATAGATACAAGGCAAGATGCAATAATATATTCATGCATATGCGCTACAACATACAAAAAAGCAAACATACATGCAAGACAATATGGTGGTGCAGGAAATTGGTTGACTGGGTCGACTAATCCAACCAAACTAAAGTGTTGTATCCACCGAATCAAGGGAGCCAATTGAAATGAAATGAAGTGCTCACCGGGCCAGGGCGGCCGGAAAAAGTGAAGTAACATGCTCGTCGGGCTAGGGTGGCAGGACGAGGTGAAGTGTAATGCTCGTCGGGCCGTGACGACAGGACGAGGTGAAGTGTAGTGCTCGTCGGGCCGGAGCGGCTAGACAGAGCGAAGTGAAATGCTCGTTGGGCTGGGGTGACCGAACGAAGCAAAGTGAGGTGCTCGTCGGGTCGGGGCGACATGACGAGGTGAAGTGTAATGCTCGTCGGGCCAGTGCGGTCGGTCGGAGCAAAGTAAAATGCTCGTCGGGTCGGGACGACCAAACGAAGCAAAGTGAGGTGCTCGTCGGGCTGGGACGATAGGACGAGGTGAAGTGTAATGCTCGTCGGACTGTGACGACAGGACGAGGTGAAGTGTAATGCTCGTCGGGCCGGGGAGACCGAACGAAGGGAAGTGTTTTGCTCGTCGGGCCAGGGAGGCCGAACGGAGCAAAGTGAGGTGAGGTGACATGCAAATGCAACATGCAAACATAAACATGTGATAGGGAGCCATTCTCGTGCTAACGACCTTACCGGGGAACTTAGGGTCAATATATAAAAAGATGGTAATTGCTGCCTTTGCTTTGGTGAGGCAAGTAGGGGAACTTTTCCCTGGATCTCCAAAGGGGAATGTTCTCCATCTCATCACGAAACGGGCTAGTGACAACACTCTTCCCGATTTCAAGACGCCTCCGAGCTTTGCAAGATGAGCTAATGACTCGCATTTTCTCATTTTGCAAAGATCTATCTTTCGATTTTTCTAAAAGATCGGGACTACCAAAGAAAAGGGGAGCGAAGGGAACTCCAACCTCTAGAATTTTTGTGCTACGACTAACAGTAAAATATGATTCACTCGGCTATAGTAGGAAAATTAGTTGCGCGAGGGGATCCTATCCTGTAAGTCATCTATAGGAAAACAATCGATCCATCACACAGGCGTGTCGCCGCGCTCGCTTACGCCGACGCACACACCCCGTGTGGGCAATCGAACCCACACGCCTATCACACCTAGAACCTAAAGCCGGCTAGGAAATAAAATGGGAATGGGAAGAAAGGTTATACCTTCGCGTAGTTTGCATGACGCCTAAATAAGCCCCATGGAAACTTGCAGGTAAAATGAGTGTCTTTTGCACCCTCTCGAAAGATGTTGAAGTTCGTTGTCCGGCGAGATGACGAATGCTAATTTATCGGTGTCGAATGCTGAAAGCAGAAGAAAAGTTGGAGAAAGCCCCCCAAAAAAAATTGAAGTCTTTCTCCCGTGTTTTGGTCCGGCGAAAAATACGACACCGGCAAGGCAGAAGCCGGCGAGATGAAGGAAGACCGTCGAGGTTTGCGGGTTTTGGGCGAGAAAAAGAAGAAGGAGAAAAAAGAAGAAATAGAAGAAGAAGAAGAAGAAGAAGAAGAAGAAGAAGAAATAGAATAAGAAGAAATAGGATAAGAAGAAGAAGAGGAAATAGGATAGAAAGAAATAGAAGAAGAAGAAGAAGAGGAAATAGGAGAAGAAGAAATGGAAAAAGAAGAAGAAGATGAAATAT
>JXCR01146353.1:8082-42217 GCA_002079205.1 Phalaenopsis hybrid cultivar
TTTTCACCTATTTCGCGACATGCAAGAATAGGCCTTTTAAGCACAAGTACGAGGTCACCAACTTTGAATGTCCTTGGGGGGACCAATTTGTCATGGGCTTGTACCATCTTCGCCTGGTAAAGCTCCAAATGTTGTTGTGATTCTAATCATTTTCCCTCGAGACTCTCCAGTTCTTCAAGTCTGAGTTTTGCACTTTCTTTCATTGTGAGTTGATTGGCAACGGTGACTCTGAGAGATGGTGTCTGGATTTCTAGCGGTTGCACGGCCTCGGCTCCGTACACTAGCAAATAGGGTGTACACTGAGTGGGAGTCCTGAAAGTTTTCCGGTAGGCCCACTAGGCTTCTAATAGTTTGTTGTGCCAATCCCTTTTGTTTTCATCCAGTATTTTCTTCAAAATCTATACCAATATTTTGTTGAAAGCCTCAGCTAGTCCATTTTCTTTAGGATAGTAAATCGTAGAGTTTCTCCAATCCATCCCATGTCTTCTGAAGAAATTTTTGATCTTTGTAATTTTAAAAGTTGTCCCATTGTCAGAGATTATTCTTCACGGTACCCCAAAATGGTAGACAATTTGGCTTTTCAAAAATTGAAGGACGTGATGTACCGTAACCTCTCATAACGGTACTGCCTCTGCTCATTTGGAGAAGTAATTTGTAGCGGAAAGTATAAACCTGTGTCCTTTGGAAGATGGAGGGTCTATCAGACCTATTATGTCCGTGCCCCAACACTGATGAGGCAACTGTTGGGTGTAGCACATTCAGAGGCTCGTGTAAGAGCACCCCATGCACTTGGCATTTGTGACATTTTCTGGTTGTATCCATGCAGTCGAACATCATTGCNATGTTGGTCTGGAGCTAAGGCACCCACAATCACTCACAACCCTGAACTCAAATTTCTAGACTAGATCCCTTGATCTTTTGGGATACTCATGTAGATGGTACCCTAAACCTACTAGCCCTATGGCTATGGTTTGGCTAAGACCACTACGTAGAGGACCCAAAATGGGGTTTCCAGTGTTCCATGGCTTTTTGGTGATGATTGGTACCTCAACTCTACCAAAATACCCATCTTGACCTTCTACCCCTAAAACACCCCCAAATTACCAAAATACCCCTCCATAGATCAAAATCCCAAAAATTCCCAAAAAATCTCAATAAATCCCAAATATTTCTAATTTCATTTTTCTCAACTACCACATGACCCAATTTGTCCAATCTGACCATCTTTGATCAAAACCCCCAAATTGCCCTTTAAAGGCTCAAATTTCCCCAAATCCAACTCAAATGTCCGTCAATTTGACCTCAATTGACCCCAATTCCAATTTGAAACTCAAATTCACTTTTTATATGACCAAACTAAACCAAATCCAAGCTCAATTGGTCCATGATTTGAGCCCAATTTTGATTTGGGCCAAAACCCCAATCTTGACCGTATGACCTAATCTTACCAAATTGAACCCATAGCCTAGTCAATTGGCCTCAATTAATGTTTAAAAATCTGTATAACATTTTTATACATCAAAATCAACCATCAATTGGCCTTGGTGAAGTCTCAAATCCATTTGATTTTGACCTAAATCCAAAATTCCCAAATTTAGCCCCAAATTGGCTAAGTCCCCAAATTTCACCAAATTGATTGCCTTAACCTTCAAATTGGCATCCAATTCATGTTGAAAACTCTTCATGAGATCCCTATTGACCATTTGAAACAATAAATTTGGACTTAGCCCAAGGCTANATACTAAATCACTAAAATAATTAATTTTGAAAAATATAAACATTTAAATGACTTGATTTTTTATCTCCACTGTGATTTATGATCCAGAGAACTCATCATAAAAATTTCAAAATATTTTGAGTTCATTTTACAACTTAAGTTGATTTTTAAAGATAAATACCACTTTTGGCATTTAAATGATTTTTAAAAAAAATTAAAATATAACTCAAAAAATTATGAAACTTTATTTTTTGAGTTCTCTATGATCAGGGGTATTTTCTAAAAATAAAATGATGTTTATAATAAAAACTTGATTTTTAAACTATTTTAAATATTTAAATAATTAAAAATCCATAAAAATCACAAAAACAATAGAACTCATGGAAATATTCTAAATTGATTCCTAATCATTAGGAATAATTAGAATATTTTTCCTGATTCTCTAAATAAAGATAATGAATTTTAAAGCTTAAGAATAATTTTTAAAAGGCTAAAAATGAGTTTTCACTAAAATAATTCAAATAAATAAAAAGAACCAAAAAAATATAAAATTTGCTCCTCTAAGTTCTGTGACCACCTAAAATATTTTATTTTTATTAAATAATCCAGAACTTGAAATAATTTTAATAAATCACAGAGAATTAAAAAAAAATATGAAATTTGGTCCAAAGGCTTCTCTGGTCTAGTTCTACCACCAGTAAAAATTTCAAAGGATTATAGTTTACTTTGGTCAAGTTAGGAATTTTCTTTGAAAAATCCTATTTTTTCATATAAATAATTATACAAATTAAATTAAATTTTGAAAAATCACTTTTTCTCCTCTGATGTCTTAATTGACCCATGAATGTGGTATGATAAAAATTTCAAAGTCATTTAAATTGAATTTTACAAATTATGAAGTGTTAGAGCCTTAGGGGCAAATGTGTAATTTTGGAAATTTTGCCTTAATTAACATTTAAGCTTAATTCAAGGAGAGAAAATGGGTAACCTCAAATCTTAATCAATTCATTTTATGTTTGTAACACAAGGGGTTAATTGGTAGAAACCAATTTCATTTTCCTCATTAAAAAGATAAGTTAATAAATTTCTAAATTATTAAAATTTTGAAGTTTATTAAAAATAAATGATCCTGGACTTAGGGGTATGACTTTTGAAGCCAATAATTAATCAAATTAATACCCCTATCTTGATTTTCAAATAAAATCCAAATCATGAATCATGATCACTTCAAGTTCATCCCTTTTTTCAAAACTAATTAAGATACTCACTTAGGCCTTAAGGGCTTAGTGGTGACTTAAGCTAAATCAAAATTAACTAAATAAGGATTAGAGAAATAAATATAATTATATCAAATATCCTTGAAACACCACTAAGCCAAATTATGATTAAAAAATTGGCTAAGTGTTCAAATTACACTAGCTTGCCTCTTTAAGGGTCTTCATCCACATAATTCTTAAATTGAATCACAAGTGACAATTATCTCTTTCTCAGGGATAATTGAGACATCAATGTTCACTGAGCATTACAAGTATTCACAGGATGAACCATTAAGCAACATAATAAGTTCAAATGAACTTGAGGCTTTTCACCAGTTGGTGAGAGGGAGGCATGAACCTACTCCCCCCTCCTAACTTGTTGGATACCTCAGAGGCCTATTAAACTTAATATTCTTCGCTTAATGAAATCATCCNTAAAATTCCCTCAAATTGACCCTTCAATTGGACTCAAAACCACTTCCATCATTCACCAAAGTTGTTCCTTAAAATCATCTACACCAAATGCAACAATTATTTGAGCCAGTTGACATGGCTAAACTAGCCCAAACCCAAGTTTTGGTCATTTGCACCCACTTGAACCCATCCACTAAATGTGACCTAACCACCCTAAAGCCACTAAACTAACTCCACCACAGCCATTAGTTGGACTTAGTGACCAGTCCAAACACCATGAAACCACCTAAGTAAAGCTAAGGACCAAAGGTTCCCCAAATTAAGGGATCTTATTTCCAAAAATGCACATGCTTAAGATATCTTTACCAAATCCAAGCACATTTGCATTAAATTGTTGTGAAGGATTCCTCTGGGTTCCCTGAGCTCCTAGCCACCTCCCCCTGGCCGGCCGGCCGGCCTAGTGGCCGGAAAAGCCCAAAACTGAGAGCCACTCCCATGGCACCTCACCCAAATTAAACCTAGAGGCCAGCTCATCCAAATCAAACTATGGAGCTCCTCTGCCCTCCACCTAGGCACCACATTACACTTCTTGATTGGCCACGACAGCCACCATAACCCCATTTTTATATAAGGCCACCTCCATGGCCGTTAAACTAAGTCCTAAAATTTTCTTAGAGAGGCCTCTCCAAACTTCACACAGAGCTTCCCTAAGATCCCCTCAGTGCATTCCAACCATTTTTCCTCACCCATTCCCATTGTCGGAGCTCAATTTTGAGCTTGAAACCCTGTCGGAAACCAGGACAGAACCCAATACACCTCCACAATCCATCAAACACAAATTAACTTCACCCACACATTCACAATAGTGAAAAAAGCTAAAGAACCATCAAATCCCCTTTTCACATAGCCTCCATCATAGCTCTAGACCAACACCTGAAATCGAGCTTGGTCGAATTCATACTTAGGCCTTACACCAAGGCCAGAGACTCAATCCCTAGCCTCCTTGGACCCCAAAGAACGTGCCGAGCACCTCTGATTGAAGCCTCCCTTCTCAGAGCAAAAGTATAAAACTTTTCCTCCTTTCAAGCTTATTTTTATTATTCATTTACTTAAGCTTGATTTCATGGTACATTAACCGTATGGATGTGTACTTCTCACTTAGATGAGTCCATAGGATCAAACCCGAAGTGATTTGGTTGAGTCTAGGCTGAGATCTTAGGGTTTNGTAAACAAAAATGTCACCCTGCATGAAAACTAAAACTATCAGGATAGTCACACAACCATAACCATAACCAAAACCAAAACTAAAATCAACCAAGATAAAATTAACCGCCACAACATTAAAAATATAAAACAACTCAAAATTCAATCACAAACATCACACAAAACCACAACTTCAACTAAACTAAGATGTCTCTATCGGATGATCGGGAATCCCTCGGAGGGGAAACCTACGGTTGCTAACGAGGCTTCCCACGGTTTAAATGAAATTATGGAGCTGATTAAGTTGGGTTTAGTAAGTTCATTTGGACTGAGTGAATCCCACAACTTCAACTAAATTAAGATGTCTCTATCGGATGATCGGGAATCCCTCGGAGGAGGTAGAGGCTTTCCACGATTTAAATGAAATTATGGAACTCATTAAGTTGGGTTTAGTAAGTTTACGGTTGCTAACGAGGCTTCCCACGGTTTAAATGAAATTATGGAACTCATTAAGTTGGGGTAAATTGCAACTAAATTAAGATGTCTCTATCAGATGATCGGGAATCCCTCGGAGGAGGTAACCTTGGTTGCTAACGAGGCTTCCCACAGTTTAAATGAAATTATGGAACTCATTAAGTTGGGTTTCATAAGTTGCTAACGAGGCTTCCCAAGGTTTAAATGAAATTATGGAACTCATTAAGTTGAGTTTAGTACACAACTTCAACTAAATTAAGATGTCTCTATCGGATAGAATCCCTTAGAGGAGGTAACCTACAGTTGCTAACAAGGCTTCCCACGGTTTAAATTAAATTATGGAACTCAGGGAAACCTACGGTTGCTAACGAGGCTTCCCACGGTTTAAATGAAATTATGGAGCTGATTAAGTTGGGTTTAGTAAGTTCATTTGGACTGAGTGAATCCCACAACTTCAACTAAATTAAGATGTCTCTATCGGATGATCGGGAATCCCTCGGAGGAGGTAGAGGCTTTCTACGGTTTAAGTGAAATTATGGAACTCATTAAGTTGGGTTTAGTAAGTTCATTTGGACTAAGTGAATCTAATAAAAAATAGTGATGCCGGAACGAGGGAACCGTAGGATCCTAACCGGTGTCGCTCAAATCAACTTTAATATGCCCTCACCAGAACGAGGGAACCGTAGGATCCTAACCGGTGTCACTCTAATCAACTTTAATATGCACTCATAAAATTTAAAGAACCCAGAACGAGGGAACCATAGGATCCTAACCGGTGTCGCTCTAATCAACTTTAATATGCCCTCAAGAACGAGGGAACCGTAGGATCCTAACCGATGTGGCTCTAATCAACTTTAATAAGCCCTCATAAAATTTAAAGAACTTCAACCATAGGGCCACCTGATTTAATATTATAACTTGACACACTAGATAACTCAAACTTGTCACGGGAAGAAGCTTGGAGCTAGCATGGTGGCCAGCACGGTCATCTTCAACAGCAAAACTTGTCTTCCCCAGCTAAACCAATCTTCCTTCCTTAGACTTAAACACCATAGCACTTCGAGGTCGCTTGCTTATGCAACGTAAATCCTCACCTTATCTTTAGGCCTTTGCATAGCCCTGCTATACAATATAAGCCCTAACTCGTTTTAGGATTCTGAGGTTGTCGTTTGTCACGACCTAAATCCTCATATCTTCCAGGCTATTTGTGCGATCATTTCACACGAATGTAAGCCCTAACTAATAAAATTGGCAGGATGAAACACCCAAATTTTTCTCCTCAAAACTGAAACCAAACATTAGGATAGGTTGGGAAGTCACTGGGGTTCTCCTCTGGATCCATGACATCCCCTAGATCCTCTTCATTTGGATTCCACAACGAAATGCTCCAAATTTGAACCAATCCCCTTTCACACCTCTATGTCCAATTTCGTTAAAGCGCCCTACCCTTTGAAATTCCTTGAAGATAATATTCCTTGATTTTTATCGAGAGCCTTCTTAGGTGACTTCGGTCATTTAAGATGTAACTAACTATAGGGGCTTGCCCTTACAGGAAGCATGTCCGAACCCAGCTTAATATAAACCCTATTTCTTTATATTAAATAGGGGCTCCATGTCCGAACCCAGCTTAATATAAACCCTATTTAATTCTTTATATTAAATAGGGGAACTTGCGGCAATACACGCAGACCAAACAGACGTCATACTTTTCTTAGTTTATTTGATCGAGCCTCATCCTCAAGTCTTGTAGACCAAACGGATGTCATATATTCCTTAGTTTATTTGATCGAGCCTCATCCTCAAGTCTTTAGACCAAACGGACGTCATACTTTCCTTAGTTTATTTGATCGACCATCATCCTCAATTCTTGTGACAAACGGACGTCATACTTTCCTTAGTTTATTTGATCGAGCCTCATCCTCAAGTCTTGTGTTAGACGCCATACTTTCCTTAGTTTATTTGATCGAGCCTCATCCTTAAGTCTTATGTTTATCCTTTGGGATACCTTATATTAAATAGGGGAACTTGTCGGCAAATACAAAGGTTTCGCAGACCAAACGGATGTCATTATCCCTTAGTTTATTTGATCGAGCCTCATCCTCAAGTCTTGTGTTTATCCTTCGGGATAGATACAACCCAGGTACAGTGCTCTTTCATTTTAAACTATGAAAAATATGGGGTCAGTTTGATTTCATACTTAGTACAATGCTATTTCATTTAAATTATAAAAAATATGGGGTCAGTTTGATTTTATATTTTTCTAAAACTAAATATTTTTATCGAGCCTCATCCTCAAGTCTTGTGTTTATCCTTTGGGATAGATACAGGATTTGAGGTACAACGCTCTTTCATTTAAACTATAAAAAATATGGGGTCAATTTGATTTCATATTTTTCTAAAACTAAATATATATGTAAATTCCTTTCATTTTAAACTATGAAAAATATGGGATCAAATTGATTTCATACTTCAACGTCCTTCCGCAAAAATTATGGGGTCAGTTTGATTTCATACTTCAACGTCATTCCGAAGCGGGCGACGGGATTTTGATTAAATGGGGTCAGTTTGATTTCATACTTCAACGTCCTTCCGAAGCGGGCGACGGGATTTCGATTTATGGGGTCAGTTTGATTTTACACTTCAACGTCCTTCCGAAGCGGGCGACGGGATTTCGATTCCGACGACCGACAGCTTCTTACGAGCAACCCCACAAACCAACCCCGAAATAATCGCCGACAATGAGTTCTCTGGATCGTAAACCACAGTGGAGATTAAAAATCAAGTCCTTTAACTGTTTATATTTTTCAAAATTAATTATCTTAGTGATTTAGTATTTGTAAAATTTTAGGATATTTTAAATGACTTGACCCATGAAATTATTTTTAAAGGTTTCTCCGGTCATGGTGGACCTTCCAAAATTTTCTTGAGATTTTATAACCAATATGCTAATTTCCATGATTATTTTAAANTTCTTCAATTATAAACTATGAAAAATATGGGGTCAGTTTGATTTCATACTTGAACGTCCTTCTGAAACGGGCGACGGGATTTTGATTTCGGTGACTGGCAGCTTCTTACTGGCAACCCCACAAACTAACCCGAAATAACACCGACACTCGCGCTAAGCCACCGGACAAAAAGTGAGTCTCTCACATTTTAAATGGGTAGCTGCTCATCGACACTCGGGGCCCATGGAATAACCTAAATCATCTTGACGAGGATATCCAAACACGTCAAAACTCGTCCGGGCCATACGGGTAGAGGACAAATCGTCGTATCCCAAATGGGTGGCAGCTCATCAGCATCGGGATGCCAAAATGATATCAATGAAGTCAAGGAGCGACTAGGCTCAAAGGAGCTCAACAAAAAGGAATGTAGAGTGATCCTAAAAGGTAGAGGTAACTGGGTCGGGGTACCACGGACNTTCTGTATAGGAAGCTCCTATGACTTTAGAAAAATCAGAGAATACTTCCCCTGATAGAGGCTACAACATGCAAAAATTCCCAGACAATGTGATGTGCCATCATGCATGGAGAATCAAAGGATTTAAAACAGTGTTTAATTAATTAAAAATAAAATATGCATAACATGGTCTTAAAATTTATTCCACATTATTCTCCTCTGTTCACTGAGCAAAAGAGTATTTTTATTTTATTTTTATGATTTTTCTACACAAAGTTATGAATTTTCTAAGTTAAGGGTATTTAAATAAATAGGAAAAAAGCCCTATTTATCTATTTAAACAGCTGAGTAGATCCTAGGCAATCCAAAGGCATGTGTACGCTCTAAGTGGAAGCTGGCGTCCGCGTAGCTGCTGACTCGACCCACGATTTATTTCTTGAAACGCTATCCGACTTGATTTCCCTCGTCCATTAGATAAACGCTTGATCGAATGACTCCCCATCATCGTCCCGGATAGAATGATCCCGTGCCTGTTCACACTAAAACCCTAAGATCTTGGCCTAGACTCAACCAAATCACTTTGGGTTTGATCCTATGGACTCGTCTANCTTATTAGGACCTTAAGTCTACCTGGTCTTGAAGGTAGTCGACCCAACACGTCTTGAGATCCCCGGTCAATAATCTGTGAGTTGCGTCGTCCACGAGAACCTCGGTAGCCCTAAGGTCAAAGGAAAGAAACTCTATCCGGTGACTAAAAGCTGGAGCTCCAAGAGGCGGGACTTATACCTGCCAAAGTGGCAAGGATGCCTCAGGAAGGAAACAAAAGTGGAGGTTTAGCTACAAAGCTAGATATGCTCCAAACAAAAGGACTTACACCCTGTCTAGGTCAGGGAGCCTTCTAACACCCTAGACAGACTAGACAACCACCTATAAAGAGGTATGCTGGGCCAGTCAGTTTGGAGAAGCACAGGGACTCCTCCTCGGGACATGCAAATATGATGCAGTTATCTAGAGCAGTCCTTAAGTATTGTGGAGGCCCTATTAAGTATATGCAGGAAAGTAAATGTTGCAATTTTTAAATCCTGAATATTTTAATCCTAAATTTTAATTATCTTGAATATTTTACTTAGGATTTTGTAGCAAGTTACAATTTTAGGGTCCTTAATGAACCTAGATTATATCGTGAAATCCCATATAAACCATAGAAAGAAACAAGAAAAACACATGTAAGTGCAGGCATGCAATACGATACAAAAAGCAAAACAAGCCAAATCAAAGTAATAAACAGGTCGATGTCGCTGGGTCGGTAACATATCCCAGAAAAGAAAAGGGTCACCAGACTCCGCATATACACGCCTGGTCCTAATTTTATACATGAATATAAAATGCAGAATTAAGATAAAGTGCACGAGCATCTGCTCTTGTCCCCTCCATGTGGTTCCAGTGCCAAATGCCTCGGAATCCATGCTCGTATCTTATTTCTACCACAGGACTCTCCTAGTCTCTACAAGTACATAAAGAAAAGAAAAAAGTTCAATCCTGCATGAAAACAAGTGTCAACGGGAAAGCTCACATGCAAATAACGTATCATGAGCTATGCCTTAAAAGTTGGGGAGCTAATAGCACCTGCAAGCAAAAGGGTCAGAAATCATTACTTCCTCCCCCATAGCGGTGCATGTATGTGTGTATATAAATAGGCATGGCTCCCAGCAGAAAAATGTCCTAACACACTACCACACATATGCAACATGCAGTCACATCACAAGCACAATGCAGAAGAAAGATGTCTGGCTAGGGCAAACAATCCAGCAGAGAATAATAGCCATATAACAAAAAGACTACCTAAGCACTCTAAATCCTAGCCTAGCACACCATCTAACGAAAAGTGTGTTAGCCTAGTATCTAAGTGCGGGGTAAGTCTGGGTATAGTATGACTTTGACGGGGTTGTCATAGCGGTCCCATCCTAAAGATCCAAAAGATCTAAAAATTGTCACAAAGAGTGGCGACATGAGTTAGATCTATTAGATCTTTAGCACAGTCATACTCGTGTCAATCTCGATGACTTAACTCGCATTGCTCACCGAGATCAACCCAGCAAGCAATGCTCGTTAAAGCATCACGACCGACACGGGGTCACTCTCCTAATGAGCCTGACTCGCTATTCATGCAAACATGCAAATGCAAATGCAAACAGTCATGTGACAGAAGTGATGAGTGTACCGTGAGGCAGTGACTCAGGAAAAGGTGGGCATGCCGTAGAGGCAGCGGCCCAAACAAATGGGTGTGTCGTAGCGGCAGTGACCAGAAGAGGTGTGTCAAGGCGACAGTGACAAAAAGTGATGGGTTTGTCGAAGTGGCGGCAGCCCAAAGGTGTGGCGAGGAGGAAGTGACAAAAAGTGATGGGTGTGCCATAGCGGAAGCGGCTCAAAGAAATGCAACAAAAGCAAATGATAATGATCATGCAAGCTAACACATACCAGATGCAACATGAAAATAAGAAAGCATGCGATATAATGAAAAAGCAAACAAACATGCAGGTGATCAGTCAATCGGACCATGGTGGCCGATCGAACCAAAGTGATCGGTCTACTGAGCCAGAGCGGCAGTCGAACCAAAGTGAGTGAAATGCTCGTCGGGCCGAGGTAGCCAGTCATAGCAAAGTAAGATGGCTCGCCAGGCCGAGGCGGCCGATCAGAGTGAAGTGAGAGGCTCACCGGCCCTGGGCGGCCGGTTGAAACTAATTAAAATGCTCACCAGGCCGAAGCGGCCGGTTGAAACAATGTGAAATGCAACATGCACCAAGCAAAAATGCAATATGTAGTAAACAACATGCATGTAGCAAACTGGGCTTGTGCTAATGACCTCACCTGGGAGACCTAAGGTTTAGACCATTGAATGTGCAGCACGACCGCCTCTTGCTTTGGTGAGGAAATGTGGGGAGTTTCTCCGTGGATCTCCAAGGGGGAAACTCTCTACGGTGTCGCAAAATAGGATAGCTACAAAATTTTCCTATTTTTGTAAACTCCTCCAGACTTTGCAAAGCAAGCCAGCTACAAAGCTTCTCTCGCTTTGCCAAGTCCGACCTCCCAACTTATCCAAGTAAAGCTGGGGAATCCAAAGCAAGGAGAGTGAGGGACGCCAACCCATCGGGACTTGTGCTAAGGCTCACCACAAAAGGAGACACTCGGCTCTACGGAGTGGTATTTGGCCACACACAAGAAGTCCTAACCTAAAGGCTGGCTCTAAGAAATCCAACGATCCATCATGCAGGCATGTCGTTGCACCGACCCACGCCGGCGCATGCACTCCGTGCGGGCGATCAAACCCACATCCCTAGACACCACTAATCCTAAGGCAACTAGGAGTTTATGGGATCTCACCACCATGACAGTCTCGGACGCATTTTCTCTGCTTCCTCCAAGCTCGCCGGCGTTGAATCCATGGTCGCCGGCGTTGGACAAGACAACAAAAAGACATAAGAAGTTGTGAGGTATGCGAAGTATGAAAAATAAATAATTTAGCATATAAAAATATGCGACACCAAAAAAAAAGGTACCTTTGCAAGAAAGGATCGCTCGGTGACGGTGAAAGAGGGGGAGCTTTCCTCGCAAATGAAAAGACGTATGCGCCTCTCCAAGGTGATGTACCATCGCTGCCCAGCGACATCGAGGTGCTCCGGTGAAGTGTCTGGTCACTGGGAAGGTGGGACGATGAGGTGGAAGAGTATGCTCGACGACGGCGCGCAACAAAAAAAATGCGAGGGAGAGCGTTTCAGCTCCTCCCTCTTTTCTGCTTGCAAGGAGCTGAAGGTGGGCTGTGCAGCGCCGGCAGGAGGTCTACATGCCATAAAATAGCTTCGTACGTGGGAGAGAAGGCCGAGAAGAGGGTTCGACCAAGGAAGGAGGCAAGGAAAGAGGCCGATAAAGGAGAGCTCGGACCGGAAAAGGAGGTAGGCAAGGGAGAGCTCAGATCGGCGGCAACGGGACGCCGGAGTTTAGGAGGCCAGTGGGACACTGTTGGCGAGAAAAGAAAGCTGCTAGCTCAGCTGGCTGTGAGAAGAGGAAGGTGGCAGGTGGATGAAAAGAGGAATGCCGGAGGGAGCTACGGTCGGCAAGCGGTGCCTGCGTGGAGGAGGCCCGAAGCGATTGCGGTGCTAGGGTTCGCGAAGGTGTCGTGTGATATCGGGGAGAATCGTGTGAGGGAGAGAGAGGGGTAGCGTAGGATTTATATATATAATAATATATTATATTAAATTATAATAATAATTATTATTGTTATATTATTATAATTATTCTTCGTGTATTTTTCACCTGTATACGTCCTCACAGTGAACTGGACGTCCTTCCTGGCTAAAATCGACGTTTCGGATGCGTTGGAGTTGTCTGTTTTGTCATTCAGGGTCATTCGAACCACTTTTCTTACTATCATGCCCAAAATGATAATTTACATATTTTTACTCCGCCTGCGAAGCTGTAGCAAAATGGACATCCTCCGTAAGTGAAATCGACGTTCCGGACACACTGGCGGGGTCTGTTTCATCATCCAAGGTCATTTGGACCACTTTTCAAGCCAAAATTGGGCCAATTTCAAGCCAAAATTGCACGCGATGTGCCACATAATATTTTTTTGGCCCAATAAAGGATGTCTCACGTGCCAAATGCCAACCGGCCTTCACTTAAGCAAAAGTCATAGTCTAGCAAAATTACCTTGGTTACGTGCCCCTCAACACATGCCAAAAGGTCCCGGGCGAGTGTCTTGAGCCACCGGACGCTGCGAACGAACCGTGGATCATCTTAAGCGGTGCAAGTGGACACTCTACACTCATGACATCAAAAATTGATGCCAACAGCTCCCTTTTTGAGATTGACCATTACCTGTCAATTCTCATTTCGGACCAGTCACTACCTTTTGATTCACCCCTTTCGAGGTCGGTCCATAAATATCGACTCTCTCTTTAAAACGTTACCTAAATTTCAAATCCTCACTTTAGAATCAGTGCCAAAATTATGATTCTTATTTTTCAGGGTCGGTCCAAAACTTCCGACTCTCTTCTGAAATTAATACCTGAATTTCAAATCCCCTCGGGGACAGCACTTACACACTGATTCCCATCCTCTAAAAATTCCTGAAATCACATAAATCAAAATCCACTCTCCAATCCCCAATGAGAGTCCCTACTTCTTGACTTTGATCAAATATTCACTTGCTATATTCCCCAGTGGAAACAAATAGCAAACACAATCCCACACTCCTTCTATGTCTCTTGACTTAGGAGTTTGTATTGGTTTTGTTAATCTCGTCGGTGAAAGCCAATACGTGCGGTGTGCTTGCCCAGCACACCGCACCTATTGGTGGTCCATTTGTTGACCTCATTTTTGGTTGAGGTCTAGTCTTCCTCTTTTGTAGCCTAAGGTCTAGCCGTAGGACTTTCCTATTGACTATTCTTAGACAACTAGAAAAGTCACCCTCACCATTAGAAATTCTAAACTCTTCTTTACTCGACTTGAAGTTCCACATATTCGTCCTAACCTCTAGTACTTAGTAGATGGGGTCATTATGGGGGAGCTCAAGGAGAGTTTCTATAGGGCTATTTGACTTTAGGGTTGACTTTGGGTGTTGTTCTAGAGCTAAGGCACTCACTTCACTCACAATCACTCAATACCCTAAACCCAAAATTTCCTCACTTTGGTCCCTTGAACCTTTGGGAAACTCATGTAGATGGTCCCCTAAACCTACTAGCCCTAGGCTAGGGTTTAGCTAAAACCAGTACATAGAAGACCCAAATGGGGTTTCCATTGGTCCATGGCTTACTTCGGTGGTTAGTTCCCCAATTTTACCCGAAATACTCAGCCTGGCTATTTGTCCCTAAACTTCCCCAAATTACCTGAGTACCCTTGAAATCCTAAATTTGGCCAAATTTCCCAAATTTATCCAAAATACCCAAACTTGTTCAAAAATCATCTCAAACCTTTTGAAAACACCAAAATTACCCAAAATCACCAAAAATTGTCAAATTACCAAAATACCCCTTCTTAGCCCAAAATTCAAAAAATTCCAATAAATCTCAAAATTTCCAAAATATTCCAAATATTCCCAATTTCATTTTTCTCAACTACCACATGACCCAATTTGGCCAATTTGACCTTCTTTGACCAAAACCCCCAAATTATCTTTAAAGGCCCAAATTTCCCCAAATTCAGCTCAAATATCCATCAATTTGATCTCAATCTCCCCAAATTTCAATCACAAACTTAAATTCACCCTCAATGTAATTAAAATAAACTAAATCCAAGCTAAATTTTCCCATTCTTTGAGCTCAATTTTAATATAGGTCAAACCCCCAATTTTGGGCACATGGCCTAATCTCAATAAATTGAACCCGTAGCCCACTCAATTGACCACAATTGATCTTGTAAACTCTTAATAACATTCCTACACATAAAACTTGACTTTCAATTGGCCTTGGTGAAACCTCAATTTCACTTAATTTCAAATTAAGTCCAAAAATCCACAAATTTGCCCCAAATTGGCTATGTCCCCAAATTTCACCAAATTAAATGCCTTAACCCCAAAATTGGCACCCAATTCATGCTGAAAACTCTTCATGGCATTTCTATTGACCATTCTAAATAATCAATTTGTATTTAGCCCAAGGCTAGCCTAATCTAGACCCAAATCTAGCCTAACATGCCCAAAATGACCAAATCTCCAAAATCCTTTAAATTGACCCTCCAATTGAAATCAAAACCCTTTTCATCCTTCACCAAAATTGTTCCTTACAATCACTTACACCAAATGCAAGATTTATTTGGATCAATTGACATGGATAACCTAGCCCAAACCCAATTTTTTGTCATTTGCACCCACTTGGACCCATGCACTAAATGTGGCCTAACCACCAAAAAGTCACAAAATTAATGACTCCACAGCCATTTGTTGGACCCTAAGACTGAGCCAAAACTCACCTAACCCAAGCTAAGTGAGCCATGGACCAATGGTCCCCTAAATCGAGGGATTTTGATTCCATATTTGCATAAGCCTTGGATGTTTTTGCCAAAACTAAACCTCAACTCATTTAATTGTTGTGACATACTCCCCTGGGTTCCCTGAGCTCCTAGCCACCTCCCCATGCCATGGTCGGCCGGCCTAATCACTGAAAAAGCAAAAACCAAGGGTCACCCCCTCTTAAACCTCACCCAAATAAAACATAAAGGCCACCTCACCTAAATGAGATGTTGGAGCCTCTCTGCCCTCCACCTAAGCACCACATCGCACCCCGCAATTGGCCATGATAGCCACCCCTCAGCCTTTTTTATAAAATCTCACCTCCACAGTCATGGAGGGAGTGCTGAAATTTTCTCAAAGAGAGCCTCCCAAATCACTTACAGAGCTTCTTTGAGACCTCCTCAGTGCAATCCAACCATCTTCCCCCATTGATTCTCACTGTAGAAGCTCAATTTTGAGCTCAAACATCTGCCTAAAATCTGGACAGAGCTCAATACACCTCCACAGTCCACCAAACTAAAATTGAACTTGCCCATACCTTCACAACATTGAAAGAAGCCAAAGACCCATCAAATCCCCCTTCCACAGAGCCCCTAGTATAGACTTTGATCAACACCTGAAATTCGCCTTGGTCGAATTTGCGTCTAAGCATTTCACCACAACCAGAGGCTCAATCCCTAGCCTTGTTAGACTCCAACAAACGTGTCAAGCATCTCTTATTGAAGCTTCCCTTCTCATAGCAAAGGTATTGAACTCCTCCTCATCCCGAGCCTCTTTTGATTCTCCATTTGCTTGGGCTAAATTTCATGGCATTTTAACCATATAAATATGTTCCTCTAGTCTAGACGAGCTTTTAAAAAAAAATTCATTCAATTTGGTTGAGAAATGAGGGAGATGTCAAGCCTTGAAGATGGACGGTTCTCAGGCTAGGCCATTGGGGACGATGAAGGTGTGTCGTTCGATCGAGCGTGTATCGGATGAACAGTCAAGATGAAGCCGAACACTGCTTCTTTACATGAACTGCAGGACGTGTGGTTGCTAGCATGGACGGTGGCATCAAATGAGTGCGCGCCGCATGGAGCTTTGGAGCTGCCTAGGATCCAGTCAGCCCTGCACGTTTAAATAGATAAAAATATATTTAAATAATTTAGAAAAAACTCCCTAACTTCAAAAATCCATATCTTAGTGTAGAAAAATCACAAAAATAATATAAAAATACTCTCTTGCTCAGTGAACAGAGGAAAACAATGTAGAAGTAATTTGAAGTCCATTTGATGAATGTTTTATTTTTAATTAATTAAACACTATCTTGAGTTTTTTGATTCTCCATGCATATAAGCATTTCACAATGGCTTGAATTTTTGGCATGTTGTAGCCTTTGTCAAGGGTAACATTCTCTGATTTTTCCTAAGTCATAAAAGATCTCAAGCCAGAGATCCATATTTTTCAATTTTATGCACATTATTTGCTGAAATTAATCATAATAAATAGCATGTTGCTTAGAAAAATCCAAAATAATTTTGGATGGTTTATTATGACTAGAGAACCTTTAGAAAAATTTCTCATGAGCCAAGTCATTTAAAATGCACATAATCTTCATAAACCCTAAATCACTAAGATAATTATTTTGGAAATTATAAACATCAAAATGACTTCTTTTTTTATCTCTGTTATTTTCTAAGATCCAGAGAACTCCCTATAAAAATTTCAAAGCATTTTGAATGTTTTTTATGGCCTAAATTGATTTTTCAAGTTAAATATCTTTTTTGACACTAAAACGATTTTTAATGAACAAAATATAACAAAAAAAATTATGAAAACTTATTTTGGAGTTCTCTGTGATCAGAGGAATTTTATAAAAATAAAATGGTATTTAAAATAAAAACTTCATTTTTTTAACCTATTTTAAATATTAAAATAATTAAAAAAAACTTATAAAAATCACAAAAATAATAAAATTCATGGAAATGTTCTAAATTATTTTCTAAGTACTTAGAAATAATTAGAATATTTTTCCTGATTTTCTAAATAAAGATATTGTATTTTGTAGTTTAAAATAATTTTTAAAGGCGAAAAAATTGATTTCCACTAAAATAATTACAATAAATCAAACAAAAATCAAAAAAACATAAAATTTACTTCCCTGGGTTCTCTGACCTCAGAGAGATTTTTCAAAAATATAAAACTTAAATTTCCCATTTAAAAAAAATTATATTTAATAAATACCCCAGAACTTAAAATAATTCTAATAATTCAAAAAAACACAAAAAATCATGAAACTTTGTCCAAATGGCTTTCTAGTCTAGGTCCACCTCCAATAAAAATTTCAAGTGATTAGGCTTCACCTTGGTCAAGTTAGAAAATTTTCGTTGAAAAATCTCATTTTTGCAAGAAAATAATTAGATAAATTAACTTAAGTTTTAAAAAATCACATTTTCTCCTCTGATGTCTTAGTTGACCCTTGAATTAGGAAGGATAAAAATTTCAAAGTCATTTGATTTGAATTTGACAAAATATGAAGTGTTAGAGCCTTAGGAGCAAAAGTGTAATTTTAGGAATTTGGCCTTAATTAAAATTTAGGCTTAATTCAAGGAGGGAAATGGGCAACCTCTGATCTTAATTAACTTGTTTGGAAGACTGAAATTAAAAGGGGATTAATTGGTAGAAACCCACCTCACTTTCCTAATTAAAAGGATAAATTAATAAATTTCTAAATTATTAAAATTTGAAAGTTTATCAAATTAAAAGAACCTAAGACTTAGGGGTATGACTTTTGAAGTCAATAATCAATCAATTTATTACCCCTATTTGAGGTTCCAATGAAATTCAAATAATGAATCATGATCACCTAAAATTTATCCTTTTCAAAATTATTTAAGACACTCTCCGAGTTCTTAAGGGCTTAGTAGTGATCTAAGTTAAATCAAGACTGCTTAAACGAGGATTAGAAAAGAAAACATAACCAAAATTTAAGACCTTTAAAACACTACAAGCCCAATTAGGATTAAAATTTGGCTAAGTGTTCCAACAACACTAGCTTGCCCCTCCCCCCCCCCCTTTAAGGATCTTCATTCACATAATCTTCAAAATTGAATTACAAATGATAATTACCCTACTCATAGGGATAATTAGAACATCAATGTTCATTGAGCATTAGGCATTCATAGGATGAATTATTAAGTAACATAATAAGTTTAAATAAACCCGAGGCTTTTCACCAGGTGATAAGAGGGAAGCATGGACCTGCTTCTTCCTCCTTACCTGTTGGATACCTCAGAGGTTTACTAAACTTAATATGCTTTGCTGCTATATTAAGTTTCAGGTCGTGGAACGAGAAGACTCTTCAAGTACGCTTTCTATAATTTACAGCGTTGTCTTTCTTGTACTTTTTATACTTGTAAAACTTACATGCTAAACAACGATGTCACCCTGCGTGAAAACTAAAACTATCAGGATAGCCATAAAACCAAAACCAAAACCAAAGTTAAAATCAACCAAGATAAAATTCACCACCACAACATTCAAAATATAAAACAACCCAAAATTTAATCACAAACATTACACAAAACAACAACTAAAACTAAATTAAGACGTCTCTATCAGATGATCAAGGACCCCTCGGAGGAGGTAACTTACGGTTGCTAACAAGGCTTCCCATGGTCTAAATGAAATTATGGAACTCATTAAGTTGAGTTTAATAAATTCATTTGGACTAAGTGAATCCAATAGAAAATAGTGGTGTCGGAATGAGAGAACTGTGGGATCCTAACCGGCGTCGCTCTAATCAACTTTAACATCCCTCCATAAAAAATTAAAGAACTTTAACCATAGGGCCACCTGATTTGACATCGTAACTTGATACCCTAAAAAACATAAACTCGTCACGGCAAGGAGCTTAGAAGGCAGCACAGCCACCTTCAACAGCAAAACACAACTTCACCAGCTAAACCAACCTCTTTCCTTAGAATTAAACAACCAAGCCATAGGACTTCAAGGTTGTTTGCCTGGGGCAACATAAATCCTCATCCTTATCTCATATTTAGGCATTTGTATAGCTTTGTTGTACACTATAAGCCCTAACTCGTTTTAGAATTTCAAGGTTATCGTTTGTCGCGACCTAAATCCTCACATCTTCCAAGTCATTTGTGTGATTGCTTCACACAAATGTAAGCACTAAATTAATAAAATTGGCAGGATGAAATACTTAAATTTTTCTCCTTAAAACTAAAGCCAAACAATAGGATAGACTAGGAAGGCACCCAGGTTCTCCTCCGGATCTATGTCATCCCCTAGTCCTTCCTTCTTTGGATTCTATAATTAATGTCCCAAAATTGAACCATTCCCCTTTCACACCTCTTTGTATGATTTCATTGAAAAGTCCTTTCCTTTGAATTCCTTGAAGATAATATTTCTTGATTTTTATCGAGACTTTTCTTAGATGACTTCGGTCATTTAAGATATAATTAACTATAAGGGCTTGCCCATATAGGAAGCTTTCTCTAGCCCTGCTTAATATCAAATCTATTTAATTCTTCATATAAAATAGGGGAAATTGTCGGCCAAGAAAACGGTTTCATAGACCAAACGGACGTCATACTTTTCTTAGTTTATTTGATCGAGTCTCATCCTCAAGTCTTATGTTTATCCTTCAGGATAGATACAAGGTTTGAGATATAGTGCTCTTTCATTTAAACTATGAAAAATATGGGGTCAATTTGATTTCATACTTTTCTAAATTTAAACGTCCTTTCGAAGCGGGTGACGGGATTTTAATTCTTGTGGCCGGCAGCTTCTTACGAGCAACTCCCCAAACCAAAATAGTGCCGACAAGTGTCCAAAATTTCAAAACTTTCTCAAACATAGTTTGAATCTTCCTTAAAAAGACCTTCACATTGATTTAATTCCTCTTCTTGCTTGTGTTCCAAATCTGTTACTTCAGATTTTTCTTCATAAGTTGTTTTGAAATGGCTTTCACTTAGATATCTTATAACATACATTCTAGAACATTCATCATCTTTTCCTTTTGCAGGATATTTTATTGATCTTGAAATGTTAAAAGTAACAGTTTGATCATTGACGTGCATTGTTAATTCCCCTTTCTGCACATCTATCATTTCTCTTCCGGGGCTAGGAAATGTCTCCCTAAAATGATAGGTATCTCTTTATCTTCCTCCATATCTAGCACAATGAAATCAACAAGAAAGATCTCCTCAAAATGATAGGTATCTCTTTATCTTCCTCCATATCCAGTACAATGAAATCAACAGGAAAGATAAATTGATCCACTTTGTCCATATCTAGCACAACGAAATCAACAAGAAAGATAAATTGATCCACTTTCACTAGGACATCGTAGCACAATGAAATCAACAGGAAAAATAAATTGATCCACTTTCACTAGGACATCTTCTATAAACCTCCTTTAGGGTATGTTATCAAATGATCTGCTAACTACAGAGTTACATTAGTAGGGTTTATTTCTCTTAATCCCAATCTCTTAAATATTGATGATGGCATAAGTTTAATGCTTGCACCTAAATCACATAAAGCTTTCCCATAAAATCTATCTTTTATTGCACATAGAATTGTAAAGCTACCACGATCTTTAAGCTTTTCAAGAAGCTTCTTTTGAATTATCACACTGCACTCATCATTAAGTGCAACAGTCTCATTATCTTCAAACTTCCTTTTTCTGTTGAGAATATCCTTCATAAACTTTTCATAGCTTCAGCAAATGGAATATTAATTGTAAGCTTCTTGAATATTTCCAGAAATTTTGAAAATTATTTATCCAACTTCTGCTGATGAAGTCTCTGAGAAAATGGAGGTGGTGGTTTTTCCAAATCAATTTTCAGTAGAGAAATCGATTTTTCAAAATCTTTTGGAGCGTCCTCTTTTGATTCTTCAATTTCTTCTTTCTCTACTTCAATTTCTTTTTGAACCCTACCCTCCAACTCTCTTCCTCTTCTAAGTTGAACGGTTTTTACTTGTTCTTTATTATGGTCTTTTGGATTTGATTCATTTTTACTAGGAAGTGTTCCTTGGGATCTATTACTTAATGAATTTGCAATTTGCCCAAGTTGATTCTCAATATTTCTAATTCTAGCTCCTTGACTTTGTAATTTCTTTCACATTTGTAACACCACTTCTTCTATAGATAACTTCTTCTCCTTAAATTGTGTATTACTATTGAAACCTGGAGGATAAGTAGATCTATAATTATTATTTCAATGGTGGTTCCAGTTTCCCAATGGGTTTCCTTGGTTATTCCCCCATTGCTGATTATTACCACCCAAATTGTTATTCTAGTTAAAGTTTCGATGGTTCTTCCAACCTAGGTTATAATAATTTGAATATAGGTTATTTTGTTTATTATTTATGGCATTCAAAGTTTCTAATGATGCTTGAGAATCTACCATTTGGCCTAATGAATTCTCTTTAATCATGGAAATTGGTTGAGAAAAATTCATTACAAATTAGTCTAACTTCCTTAAAATTGCAGCAACTTGATTTGCTACCATGGTAAATGCATCAGTTTCATGAATACTGGTTACTTTCTTAGGATTCACCCTCTCAGAAGGCCATTGAAAATTATTGGTAGGAATTTCTTCAATTAAAGTATAGGCATCATGAAATGGTTTTGACATCAATGAACCACCAACAGCGACATCAATAATTGATCGAAGAGATCCAACTAATCCATTATAAAAAGTTTGAATTATTAACCAATTTGGTATAGCATGGTGTGGACACTTTCTTAAGAGTTCCTTAAATCATTCTCATGCTTCATAAATAGATTCCCCTTCAAACTGATTTAAAGATGTAATATCATTTCTATGCTTCGCAATTTTTTGTGGCAGAAATTATTTACCAGGGAATTTTTGTGCTAAATCACCCCAAGTTCTGATAGATCCAGGTGCTAACGAATTCAACCACATCTTAGCTTTATCGCTTAGTGAGAAAGGAAATAACCTAAGTCTTATGGCATCATCTGATACACCGTCATATTTAAATGTAGTGCACAATTCTAAAAAATTGGCAAGATGTAAATTTGGATCTTTAGTTGGTGATCCGCCAAACTGATTATTTGATACCATTTAGATAATAACATGTTTAAGCTCAAATGAATTAGCCACTACAGTAGAATTTTGAATACTACAATGAAGTTCATCAACAGTAGGGTTATCATAATCTCTTAAAGGTCTAAACTCTTGATGAATTTAAGCATTTTGATCGTTCTCGTCTGCCATTTCTGTAATTTTTTTAGATTTTTCAAGATTTTTAAATTTTTTTTATTTTTCTTATTTTTCTAATAGTTCTCTCTAATTCATAATCATAGGGCACTAGTCCTTCAGAACCTGAACTACGCATACACTAACATATAATAAAATAAAAACAAAAATAAAAATAAGCACACTCAAAATAAGATACAATAACTTTTAAAGTTTAAATAAAAATTTCTAAAAATAGAAATTTACTTTTAAAATCAATTTCTCCCCGGCAACGGTGCCAAAAATTTGATCCCGATTACTACTTATATGCAATAGTATAACAATAATTATGATTATATTTTTCACTTATATTTCCTTATTTTGTAACAAAACTGAAAACTTGATCCTAAAGAAAAATAAGAATTTAACTTTTAATTTATGTATATTGGGATACTACGCAAGTATACGTATCATTATCAAGTAATATAGGACTTTTTTATTAAGACCTGAATATCAAACCCACAGGGAGATTATGCAATATGTAATTTTAGATACTTTCTATTTTTAAAAAGACAATTATTTAAACTAAAGATGATTCTTGGAGTAATGAAAATTTAAATATTTTTGGTATTTTCAATATTTTGATAGAACAATAACAATTTAAAAAGTTAACTAGAGTATTTGTAGAAAAAAACACTAAAGATGAAAAATATCTTTCTTCTCATCATGAATCAGTAATAAGTAATAGAAATTCTGTTATGTAAGTATGAAAATTGTGTTGTGCCAAATATGAGAAATAATATTTTTTTCCCTTACTAGAGATATTATAAAGAACATTGGCTAATTTAAATTTTGAATAGTTCTGAAGACCTACTAGGTAGGGAAGATACTAGCTCTCACTCTAGATTTCCCTCGATTCCCTCCACTTGGGGGCTACCATTCTCGTATTAGAACCTAAAATAATAAACCAAGTTGGGGGCTTTAACCCGTCACTTTAAAATCCTCTAACTCTACATGAATATTTTCCTATTTATTTGCACTCAATCATATGAACTACATCTCATTCATGCAACTTCATGTGAATCTTTTCAATTGTTGACTGAGACAATTCTAGCCCGATTCTTACATGTTCTCACAATAAATTTTAACATCTGGATTGGTTAAATCAAGAAGTAAATGAAGTGCATAGATTTAAATCATCACAACTTCTTCCAACATTAAAGATCAATACTCTTCACAACTTCCATCCAAAAATTAATTACTTATCATTTTAGGAAGAAAGATAAAGAAAAGTACTCAGAATCAATGGAGAAAACAAAACCACACTTTAGTTTAAAATTAGAAATCATTGTTAAACCAACAACAAGTCTCAATTAAAACCAAAAGTAGTCTAAAACAAAAGATAAAAACTTATCTCAACAATAAGTCTCAATTAAAACCAAAAGTAGTCTAAAATAAAAGATAAAAACTTATCTCAACAATAACAAGTCTCAATTAAAATCAAAAGTAGTCTAAAACAAAAGATAAAAACTTATCTCAAGTCCTAAGTCTCAATTAAAACCAAAAGTAGTCTAAAACAAAAAGATAAAAACTTATCTCAAGTCCTCTCCCTAAACTCTTGAAGTTTATTTGAATCTCTTCTCTTTTACAACACTCTCAATATAAAAACTAAAATAAAAAGGATAAAATAAATATGTGGTGCCTGAAAATATCTCCGAACAAACTCCCCAATTCAAGAACTTTCATAACTTTCTCTTTTCAAGCACCCTTTCAAAGACTCAATCTTCATTCTTTTATAAATCTCCCAAAGGTGCCTTGGTATCTCTTCAAAATATGTCTTGATTCGATGTATTTCTCTAAGAGATGCCTCCTTCACAATAATTTTTGTCCATAGTGGTTGTGACCACCTATTAAGCCAATGGGTGCCTCAAAAACCTCTTCAAAATTTGTAAAAACCAAATTTACTCATTCAATAACTATCAATGACAGTTAAGCGTGGGGCCTCTAGCGCTTAGGCGCTGCCTTCTCTGTTTAACCGGCGCTTAAGCGTCGGATCTATTGCGCAGGCGCCAAAACACTCTTGCCCAATTTTCACCTATTTGCTCTAAATTTGATCCTTTTTAACTCCTTTAAGTATTTTTCACCTTTTTACCTGTACCTGAAAGACAAACACACAAATAGCATCCATTAAAGCGCAATATCTCAAAATTAGGTATAAAAATGCATCTAAAAACACTATATATTTTAGGTGTATCAGTATCCTCCCAGCATAACCATGCAATTAGGGACCAAACTCTGGATTAGTTACTATTCTTTATAGCACTCATAAGAGGGTAAAGAATAAGATTGCTCCTATTTGGCACAAAATAATTTTTATTTATTTTTACATGATGTTAATTTCTTCACAATCCATATACTCAATATAAAAGGGAATGATACTTTCTTAAATTTGAACTTTTCATCACAAAACTTTGCTTAGTCTTAGTAAATTTAATTTTAAAGTTCAGTAAATAGTTTAGTAAACTTAGTTCTTTTAGTGACATTTCTATTAGCATTCATTAAACCCATTTTAATTTGTCTTTCTTACTTTAATTTTTATAGTTTGAATATTGTGATTTATATTATTATCATAAGAATTTTCATATTCCAAATTAAGACTTCGTAGTAGTAGACTAGAATTAGCCTAAAGGATTTCTTACTGTGCTTCTCTGTGGGATCGATACTAGGGTTTTAAAAGAAAGCCCTATAATTCTTGAAGTGATTCGTGCACTTGCGTAGAACCACTAGTGTGTGAACTATTTTATATATTTATAATATTTTTATTTTAATCTTTTAATATAAATTGGGTCAAGTTATTGGCCATATTTTTTAGAACTAAATTTTGTGTAATTTTGGGACGGGTCAAGTTTTTGGCACTGTAGCAGGGATTTAAATTGACATAAAACAAGCAGAAAAATAGCATAGACTAGGAGCGCACCAAAGACTACTCATAATTCAATAGAAGGATACGATAAAATATAGATTTTATATATAAAAAAAAGTTTACAAAATAAATAAAGGAAAGAACACAACTTATCTCACACAACTTCTCAAGCAAGTCCCTTGAAGTTCTTTTTAAGCACTTTCTCTCTTTACAATCACACTCAATTCTCTCTTAGAAATGTAATGAAGTAGAAATCTCTCACCTTCTCTCTCCTCTAACAACTTTAGAAGAAAAACCTAACTCTTCCTCCAGGACACTCTCTCACGCCAAACATACTTCTCCTTTTCAAACCTCTCGCTCCCCTCTCCCCTTACTTTGACTCTCTAGACTTTCTTTTTTCATTTAAGGTCAGCCTTCCTTTCAAAAAGAATTCAAAATTCCCTCATTTTTTCCCAGAAGGCACACCTCTTCACACCAAGAGACAAGTCCCTTCATCCAAGAGACATATCTCTTCATTAAAGAGCCTTTCAAAAGTGTCTAGATGCATTGAATCACTCCAGGGGTGTTTGAATTGATCGGAGCCTTCTAGAACCACTCAAATATAGTCAATAACCGCCTTACTCCATCATAATTCATCTTTGGTGCCTCTGGGGCCAGTGTGAGCTGTTCTCTATATTCTGGCACCAATTTTGGCTCTTCTTGCACCACTTCTCTATAAAATGGCGCCTCTGGTGCCAAGATGCTGAAAAGCTCCATTTTGACTCCAAATTTCCTTTTTTTTGCTCCTTTTTGCTCCAAACGGCTAAAATTGATATACCTTCAACAAAACATGAAAATACCCTTATTTAAAGTGCAATGCCACCAAATTTAAGCATAAAATGTATACATAAAATTTCACATTTTCTTGGTGTATCAATGACGTCGGTCATTTAAGATGTGATTAACTTTAGGGTCTTGCCCTTGTGGGAAACTTTAGAACCTAGCTTAATAAAAAATCTTTTTAATTAGGGGTCAACTTGGGTGTATCACTAGGTCAAAACCCTAAACCAAGTCAACCAAGGGGTGAGGGCTTGGGCTTGCCCTGGTGAGGTCCAAAAAAGAAAAGGGGAAAACCCTAGTCTAGGGGTTATGTGTAGGATGAGTCCTCACAAATGTGAGGTCAATAATTCATAAACGAGAAAGATTTTTCTACTCAATTTTATTCTACGGTCAATTGGGGTTGTTTAGATGAATGATATATTTTAGGTTCTGAATGCAATGATTTTGGTAGTTTTGGTTCCGAGTTTCATTTTAAAAAGGTTATTCTTGAGTCACTTAGATTGAGGTAGAAAGTTTAGTGCTTTTAATGGCTTGTTGAGTGAGTGAACTCTTTGAAGGTAGCTAATTTACATGATAATGATGTCTTTGCTATCATAAATTCACAAGTAGTTATCATATCTAGGGAATTAGATAACTTATGGCTAAATACAATGTAAGGATCACTACCTAATGATAACATTACATATGGACCCTAGAAGATCCTAGCACTTCTTCTTTCGATATTTCAAATGTCATTAGAAACTGGGCCAATAATCTATGTTTAAATACATATAATCCTAACTTGAGGGACCAGCCTAACTTTAATTGGTACAATAATAACCAAGTTGTAGGAAACCATCAATGGGGTAACAAAAAACATAGTAATATAGAAAATTGGAATAAGTAGGTTAGTAGTAATCTGATCTTAACTTACTTATCAAGATTCAGTTCTTTCAAAGTTCAAAAAGAAAAAATTATCCTTAAGAGAAGTTATGTTACAAATGAGGAATTAGTTAAGAAGTCAAGTTGTGGGTACATGAATTATTGAAATTAATCGGTACATGAAAGGTGTAACTTAGTGTCTAAAATTTACGTCAGGCATTTTCTGATGCACATATTACCATCAAATATATGACTGAAATGCATTGAATGTAAAAGTTATTTGGACCAGGAAATTTTTAGCAAGGTTTGCATAGACTTTGCATCAAATTGTTTGACACAAATCAGTTGCCAAAAGTGTAGAGCTCGATTAGGAAATTTATAGCAAAGTTAGCATCTAACTTTCATCGGAAACATTTGCTAAAAAATTACACATAAAATCATTGAACAATAGCTGACGCTCACTTGAGGGAGATCTAATTTAAATTTCCTCAAAAAAATTTCTTACTCATTTACATAGCAACATCGAAGAGTAGCCAACGTAAATCCATGGATAAGCTTATGCAAATGCCTTAGAATACCAACTGCGCATGATAGAACAGCATTTCCTCTCTTTTACTCTTGCAGCCATTCACTTTGATGCTCTAGCGATTCCTTCTACACCGAGGTTATATGAATATCAGGGGTGGTGTTCATTGGTAAAAATCTGGTGAAATATTCTCTTCTCCAAACTCAAGCTATAATATTATTCATTTATATACATAGCAACTAATTCCTATGTTTTTACATCTCTAAGAGCCAAACTTTTGCTTTTATATCTATATCACCTTACCTATGCAAAAAATGGTGTGTTTCGCTTGTTTAAGATTTTCAATAGTATTATTTTTGATGTGATATGAAAGATTTAGTTGGTATAAATGTAAAAAAGTAAATTTTAGGTTGTGGGCTTCTAAATACATAGGAAATATGTGGTATGTATATAAATGCCTCTTAATTTTATGCATTATGTGCTATGCATGTAATTATGGAAGCTTTGGTATGAGATAAGCAAATAGATAAAAATTGTGTGCTATGTATATAAATGCCTTTTAATTTTATACATTTTTATATATAATTTTTAAAAGGAGTGACCCTTTTAGATATCTCGAGTCTATTGTTCAAAGTGATGGTGATATAGTTGGGGATGTTATTAATATAATTCAAGTTGATTGGTTGAAGTTGAGGAATGCATTGGCCTATTATGTGATTGAAAAGTAGATGATTTAGTCACATTAAATGTCAGCCATCTGATGGATCTAAAAAGGACTTGGGCTAATTTTATAAAATAAATGATCTTAATTTATTATAATTAAATGAAAATATGACTCTAAGGAGGACAAAATAGAGAAAAAGGATCCACGTAGTGAGATAAGGTTTAGAAAACTTAACCTGACAAACTAGTTAGACTGTGACACAACCACATGACATGTGTAGTTTTTGTTGAAGGCCATACCAAAACTTAAGCTTAATGTATGTTTGTTTAATATCTATCTATAATAATCCATAAAGCTACATCTATGTTGCATTTGAATATTCAAAATTTAAGATCATGGATGTAAAATAGATTATATCTGTTCAAAACAAACTCTCTGATGAGTTTGTGAATGGTGTCAAGGAATTTGTGTAGATGACATCACATTTTCCCATTTATCATACACAGGGTAAGTTTTAATGTCGTTATGTGAAGCAAAAAAATAAAGTGTCTTTGCAACCCAAAGAAGTCAAGTAGGATCTTTACCACAATAGATTTATACAAGAATATTAGTACTGGACTTCACATGGTGAGCAAGAACCAAAAGTTCGGTATGATCTAGTTGGTGCCTCAACAAGTTATGGCCTTCCTATGGAGGAATAAAATCTTGTTACATACAAAGAAATGTTTCATGTTGCTCTCAGAGCTCATTTTGTTGAGATTGTTTCACATGAAAGTGAAACACCGAACAACAAACCACAAAATTTTTACGACTTACTGAATATTGCACAACAACAAGCGTTTAATCAAGCAGCAACATTATTGAAGGAGATGATTCCCAAAGAGAATTTAGTTCTGGATGACATCTTAGTGTCAAAGTTAGGGTTACAATATGAGAAAATAGATTGTTGTTTTAATGTCTACATTATATATTACAAGATTGCTGTAATTAAGATAAATTATCAGTTTTGCGGTGCTAATACATTCAAAAAAAGGTGGTGAAGGGGTAAAAATTAGAAAAATAATATTTCATGTAAGCATCTCTTTTACTTTCCACTCTACCCCAACTTCAGAGGCTATTTGCTTCTATGCGTACAGCTCCTCATAAGACTTCCCACAGTACTGAAACTATACATTCTAATTCAATGAGTCATCTGTCACATGGTGAGGTCTGAAGACATTTCAATCATACATATCAAAATTTGAAGTTGAAGCAAACAATGTTAGACTTGACATATGTGCAGTTGGATTCACCACGCACTGTCTCGCCACAATACCAGATTCATGCTAGCCCTCTGATATGTGCATGATTGCATCGTTCTTATTTCTGATGTTGATCATACAAGATCCACATAGCCCAAAGGGGAAAATTGACATCTACTTATAGCCTCTGATTGACACGCTTCAAATGTTATGGGAAACATGTATGCTTACTTATGACATCGCTACAAGATTGAGTTTTCAACTAAAAGTTTCTCTTTTGTGGACAATTAGTGATTTCCTAGCCTATTGGATGTTATCTGGTTGGAGCACAATCGGGAAATTGGCTTATTCTTACTGCATGAATATATCGAAGGGATTTACTCTAAAACATGAAAGAAATTGCTTGGTTCAACTGCCACCAAAAATTTATGGACCGTTATCACCCATTCAGAAGGAACAAAATTGCATTCATCAAAAATAGGGTTGAAAGATCAGTCCACCACGAAGAATAACTGGAGTTTAATTATTGCTGATGAGAAGTGAAGTGTTAAATATTGTCGAGAGACTAGATTTGGCTTCAACTCATCTTCCTAATTTTGTTATCACACACAATTGGATTTAACAAAGTACATTTTGGAATCTTTTATACTAGAAAACTAGTTTTATTAGACAAAATCTTGATGTTATGAATATTAAGAATATTTATTTTTTATAATATCTTCAATATTGTGATGGCTATCAACGGTAAAGCAAAAGATAATGTGAAGGCAAGATTGGACCTAAAAAAGAGTCGTAATAGGAAGACCTTGGAACTTCATTAGAAAAATGTAGGTAAACTAATAAAGCCTAAAGCTGCATATTGACTTACACTAGATCAGCAGAGAAAAATATTCAAGCAGGCGAATTCTTTGAATTTTCCAGCAGATGTGTCTCAAATTTAAGCCATTATTTTGACTTGGGAATAGGGAAGATATTCGACCTAAAGAGTCATGATTATCATATATTTTTATATTTCTTACTATTTATTTCATTTGATGCGCTGCCCAAGCCAATGCTTGATCCCTTGATCAGAATAAGTATACTCTTCAGGGAGTTCTGTGTAAGGACTCTGAATGTTAACTCATTGAAAAATTTTGATGATAGTATTTTCTTATTATTATGCAGTCTCGAGTGAATATTTCTCCTAGTTTCCTTATCTCATACATCTATGTTATGAGGTTATACTTGGGGGTCAAGTGCAGTGCAAACGGATGTATCCCTTCGAGAGGTTTATCTTCATGATGTATATAATTGTGAGTTGCATTTTAATACATAGTAAACTACCACCATATTTAATAAAAAATTATCTCTGTATTGCAGATTTTTAAATAAAATAAAAAAAACTGTTAAGAATAAAGCATTTCTAGAGGGATCGCTAAGCAAAACATACTTATTACGGGAAAAAATTACTTCCTATTATTTTGAGCAATGATGTCAAATAAGCCATACTGTAGGTGACATGTCTTCACAACAAGAATTACTTATTTTTCAAATTTCATGAGAGCCTTCAAACAAGCATAGTACACGATATTTAAGCAAAAAATATATTTGGGCAACTACATTGTATGTTTTGATGAATTTGCAACAAAGTCATGTCATTTATACAGAAAGATTTATAGTGCCCCAACTCGATACTCTCATTTTTTATTCAGAATGTTATATATACTAATTAATTTGAAGAAACTAATAACAATGATGTGAGCAGATTATTAATCGACACTTTAGACAAGAAAGATGAGTATCTAATAAGCAAGAAAATTTAAACAGAATTTCTGACATGGTTCAAATTATACGTATGTTGAAGCAACTCTTGAATTTATATGTACGTAATATAATCACAACGTTCAAAGTTAGAGTAATTATACCTTTAGAATTATCATAGGTGTACAATGCAAGTAACGAAATTACAAATCAGAGATTACTAGACCTTGCTTGGAGCCTAATCGCGGTGTCATTACATGACATATATTTGTTGTAAATGGTTATAGATTTCAAATAATTTTCTTGTCTGAAGGAAAGAAGATATATGATTACGATATTTGTGTTAAAGGAAGCACACATACACATAGAGAGATTAGCTGTTATGGCATACTTGAAGAAGCACTTCAGTTGCAATATCTGAATAAAGTTACGCACATTTTCTACTTTTTCNAAAATTGAACCGATCTTAGCCCAAGTGAGCACAGATCAAACACTTAAAGCATAAAAAAAGCATTGGAAGCTACTTTGAGGGAACCAAATGATCTCCAATTCTGTCAAGTTCATAGTCANCAAATTGATCTGATCTTAGCCCAAGTGAGCACAGATCAAACACTTAAAGAATAAAAAAAAAAGCATTGGAACCAACTTTGAGGGAACCAAATGATCTCCAATTCTGTCAAGTTCATAGTCAAATTGAGCATCTCGATTACATAGATCATACAAGTCTAAGTTCACTTAATTCTACATCATTAAGAAATTCAAATACTCATTAAAATTACATATGATCAACATAATTATTCTATGTCATTTAATAGAGTGATCTGAATTTATGCAATTTTTAAGGATACTGTCGCTCTCAAAATCTATAAATAGACTCACACTCTCTTCTTTAAAAGGAAGCAGACCTAAATGATAAGGCTGAAGAGGAGCTCCAAGCTCTTAATGATTCCCGTGCGTCGCTTCTGTCGAGCCACCTGACCGACATGCAGTCATCAAATTGTCATTGTCTAGCAATAGGCATGATCGTTGCCGGTACCATCATTGACAGATAACTCTTCCACCTACTGTCACCCCTAGACCATCATCACCCGGCCACCACTGCTTGACACCTATTGCCTCTTCGACACCACAACTTTCGTTGTAGTTGCCAAATCATTTCTACCTTCGCTTGGTGACTATCTCCCAACCCCATATCATAGGACCATTATCGCTTATCAACTAGCAAATCACAGCCATGTGGCTAAAGTTGTCACTGTTGCCGTCATAATCGTTACCATAATCACATCATTGCCACAATTAGACCTAGAGCTGTCAAAAAAAGATCGTTGTTCACTAAGAGTACATGTTTGTCTCATTTTATAGCTCGTGTTCGGCTTGTTCATTAAGTAAACAAGTCGAATATAAACAAATGTTTTATGTCAAGTTATAAATGAGTCGAACATGACCAACCCTTTGATTTCCCTTGTTTAGCTCATTTTACCTCGAAATAAGGAAATTATTTATATTATTTAAATAATAATATAGTATATATTTTATTTATATAATAATATACCATATGTATTCCTATGTTTAAATCATAACTGTTTGTGTGGTCATGTGGTTATACGCCTTCTATTGCATAGAGTTTGTGCAGGCTTAAGTCCAACACTCTATATCAATTTTTTTCAATTAACTTTAACAAACTAATTTGAGCCAAACACGAGCCAAGCCTGAGCTCACTCTTGCTCCGCTAATTTACAGCCCTAGTTAGACCTCTATAGTATGGTAGCAACTGTCATAAATGATAACTAATCCATATCTCAATCACACATTCCCTATCGTCAGTCCACTATCATCGTGGTAGGGTCGTTGTTAGTTTCCCAATATCATGTTCAATTTTTATAATATTATTTTCTTTTGTTCAAGAGAAGACAGTCCTATAACATACATGGGAATAATGAAAGAACTTCAACTTGGCTTAGCCCAGTTGCTTTCTTATATTTGATGCCGGGGGGGGGGGGGGGGGGATGATCTATAAATATTTGCTTTTTGTGAACCACAAGANTCCCAGCCAAAGAATCAAAACCAGATTGGCCAGCAATCTCCTGAAAGTTTTCTAATGGCCTGTGAACTCTCCCTGCAATAACCCTGCAAACCAACAATGCCTTCTTTATTGAAGAATCGTCATCACATAACTCAATCGATTCAATAGCTCTCGCACTTGTTGAAGTTGTAAAAACTCCAATTCCTCCCCGGAGGTCCTCTTTTGCTGAGAATCCGTGCCTTATGATTTGACAAACTCTGCATTTCTGTGAAGCGCAGAGGCTTGAAGACCCATTAATGGCGATATTGCAGGCGACTGTAGTGCCATGGAATCTTAGAAGCTCGTTTCCATCAGCAAGGCAACGAGGATGTTTCTTAGGAAGTTTGCCGACCTTGTTTTTGATCATTTCTCGATGTTCTTCGAAACGAGCAAGAGTTTTCTGTGTGTTATGGACTTTGAAGATTCTGTCGATTTTGATCTGAGATTTTAAAAGACTTGTTCTGCAGATTATTTCCACTATTTTTCTGGAGGAGTCGCCTTCTACTAATTCAGTAACTGCAGAGATGAGGATTACTGCCTTGTCAATACTTTTGTGGAAAAAATTATGAATAAATTAAGTAACATGCATTTCAGAACAGATATCCATATTAAGAAT
>JXCR01146353.1:45057-72812 GCA_002079205.1 Phalaenopsis hybrid cultivar
TGTCAATCATTGGACAACATAAGTTGGTGATAGTGGATTGTTATGTTAGTCATTGTCCTTATAGAAGAAGATATTAGGCAATGAAACATTAGGTATTAGGCTTTAATTACTAGAATGCAATAAGAAACTGTCAAGGGGAATATATGAATTTAGTTAATGGTGATCGGTCATCTTATTGTTCTCATAATACTAGGAAAGAATTTATGTAGATGGAAGTTAGATGTTCGTAGCTAAAATTTGTTGAATGTCTACCCATGATGGACATCATATTTTTTTTTATGATGATTATAAGAAAATTGATCAATGATTAGTTGTTGGCTTTATTATTTTACAATACCAGAGGATACTAAGTGACTAAGAAGAAGTAAATTGGATATAGATAAATTTTAGAGGTCACATCGATTATTTATAGCATAATATATGGTAGATTATGAATTTTAAAAGCTAGATGAACCATGGGAAATCAACATAGTTGCTCTGTTTGAAAAAAGAAAGTAGGCAACTTGAAAGATGAGTATTAGATGTTTAGGGCTCACATACATCAAATATCAATTATCATCGGGCAATAGACAACATCAATGAATAACACTATACTTAGTTGACATTGGGTAGTTAGGTTGGTTATTCTTCTAACTGACAGGGACATCGGGCATCATAACTTTATATATTAGGCTTTAATCATTAGAAAGAATTGGAACTTTATCTTGGAAAATATATGAAGTTAATCGATGGTGGTCAATTCTGAAGATTATAAGAGAATGTATGATAAATGAAATTTAGATGTTAATGGTTAAAGGATTTCAAATGTTGATCCAAATTGATGAACAATGCGAATTATAAGAAAAAGTCAAGCAATGACTTTTCATTGGATTCTTTCTTCTCCTATTATAAGAGGAGGCTAGATAGCCAAAAAGATGGATGTTAAATATTAGTGAATTCTAGATATTGAACATTAACTATTTATAGGAATTAGATTGTGATAGATGAGGAATCTTGAAATTTGGTTGATGATAGGGGATTGATTTTGTAGTTCTCTTACTAAGAGAAATTTTTTGGGAAACTTCAAAGAGAAGCACTAAATGTTTTTGGCTGGCAAGCATTGGATGTCGATCATTTTAAGGCATCAAATGAAAGTTAATAGGTATTATTGTAAGTATGGTTTTAATGGACACTCAATTTGGCTATTTTCTTAATAGGAGTGAGGATCGTGCAATAGAAAAATGGATGTTATACTTCAATCATTTTAAGCATTGAGCAACTATCATATGAATATTTGAAGTTAGTTGATGATGGTTAGTTAGCTTAATTACTTTATTAATAAGAAGGGTGACTATATAATAGGTGGAAGTCAGTTGTACTTAGCTAAAGGCAATTAGATGTTAACCTTTGGTGGGTGTAATACAATGATCAATAAAATTATTAAAATTAAGTAATGGTTTGCTGCTAGTTTGATTATTCTTCTAATGCATGGGGAGAGCAAGTGGCAAAAGAAATGGATGTTGGGCGTTAATGAATGATGGACATTAAATATTAGTGAATGATGTGCATTAGACATTAGTCCTTTATAGATATCAAAGGATGATAAATGAGGAAATTTAAAGTAGTATGGACAATTAGCTTTGTCATTTTCTTAATAAGAGTTGAAAGCAGATATATATATAAAGTGATTATTATATATTTTTTTGTTATAGACACAAACATTAATCTTTGGCAAGCATCAAATGAAACTAGATAATACATTATAATTCAGGTGATAATGGATGGTCAAGTTGGTCAATCTCTTAATAGGAGAAAATATAATGCAATAAAGACTTTGGTGTTAGGTTTCAATTATTAGTAAGCATTAAGCAACAATTATGAATTTTTTTTTAAGTTAGTAGATTGTGGTTGATTTATAAGAGTGAAATATATTGTAGAAATATGATGCTTTTTTTTTTATTTTTTTGTCATTTTATGCTTTTTAATGTTATATTTTACTTATATGTCTAGTATACATGTAAACCATATATTAGGGAGATATATGTAGCATTTTTACTTAGCGCCCGACGCTAACTCGATAAGGCCATCACATCATAAAATAGTGCTCTGGTGCCTAAATTAGATATGTTGGAATCAAAATCTCGAGAGTAGGACGTTGCGGTGCCAAAATCAAGTGCCCCAGTGTCACACCCAACAGCACTCTAGAGCTCCAAAAATAGCACCATGACATCTAAACCCTAAATTCAAAGCATAGAGACCTCAAAGGTAGCACTAGATAGCAACACTCCAACACCTTCATTGAGCGCCAAAGCATTAACAAGCAACATAGCTCATTATGGTTGCAATAATATTTGGCCAAATTTTTTATAAGATGACTAATTCGGATAATGATATGGGCTGAGTGTTTTTGACCCTTGTAATTTTCATTTCCTAGACTATGCTTTCATTTTTATGGTAAGAGTGAGTGTGAGTGTGAGTGTGAGGTAAGCAAAGGATAAGATCAAGTTTGGTGAAACATACATGACACACTAAAACTTACTTCAAATTAAGTCAGTCGTATAATGCAAGTGCACGTGTCAAATTGTATTAGTTTAAGATTCTGCATATTGATCCCGCGATGAAAGTCTAACAATTATTTCTATAGAAAAATCTCTAGCTTACTGATGCAGCTCTAGAGTGCGCTATTTTTCTGCCTATTTTATGTCAATTTAAATCCCCAATAATAGTGCCAAAAACTTGACCCATCCCAAACTTACCAGTAATTTAGCTTCCAAAAATATGGTCAAAATCCTGACCCAGTTTATATTAATTATCAAAATTGAATTAGTTCACACACTGGGAATTTTACGCAAGTGCACGTATCGCTTCAAGTTATATAGGGCTTTCTTTAAAAAACTCAGTATCGATCTCACAGAAAAGCGCAATAAGAAATCCCTTAGACTAATTTTAGTTTACTGCTATCAAGTTTTAGTTTAGAAGATGAAAATTCTTATGATAATAACATAAATCACAATATTCAAACTATAAAATTTAAAGTAATAAAGACAAATTTAAATGTGTTTAATGGATGCGAACAGAAATGTAACAAAAAAGCTAAGTTTACTAAACTAATTTCAAAACTTCAAAGTTAAATTTATTAAAACTAAACAAAGTTTTGTGATGAAGAGTTCAAATTTAAGAAAGCATCCTTCCCCTTTACAATGAGATTATGGATTGTGAAAAAATTAAAATCATTTAAAAATATATATAATTATATTTTGCCAAATTGAAGAAATCTTATTATTTACCCTCTGTTAAGTGCATAAAGAACATTGACTAATCTAAAATTTAGTCCCTAATTCCATAGTTAGGTTGGGAGGATACCGCCTCTCACTCAAGAGCTCCCACTTTTCCCTCGCCTGAGGTCTAACATTCTCACATTAGTTTCCAATCAACTGGACCAAATTGGAGATTTTAATCTATCACCTTAAAATCTCTAATTTTACATCCAACAAAGTATATTTCCCTATTTATTGACACTCAATCTCATGGATTACATTCTCACCCATGAAATTAAATATGACTTCTACCTTATTGTAGAAAGCATAGCCCTTTTGGATTTTATGTCTCTCAATAAATTTTAACCTTTCAATTGGCCAAATTAAAAAGTAAATGAAGATTAGAGTTTGAATCATCACAATTTACTAACATTCAAAACCTTCCATAAAAAAACTAATTCTTAACAAAACCCAATCTCATTGTAGGGAGAAGGATAAAGAAGACTGCTCAGAATTTATGAGAAGGATATAACAAAACACGTATTTCATATATAAAAACAAGTTTATAAGATAATGAAAGAAAAGAACATAACTTATCTCACACTCCTCCCCAAGAAAATCCTTAGAAGTTCCCTTTAAGAATTTTCTCTCTTTAAAATCACACTCAACTCTCTCTTAGAAATATAATGAAGAAAAAAATTTCTCAACTTCCCTCTCCTCTTACAACCCTAGAAGATAATCCTCTCTTCTCCAAAGCCTTCCTCTTACTCTCATGCCACAATCATGCCCTAGACTCCTCTCCTTTTTAATTACGGGCTGCCTCCTTTCAAAAAGAATTCAAAATTCTCACCCGAATTCTCTCCAAAAGTCACACATTTTGAATTACAAAAGACATGTTCATTTATTCAAGAGACATATCCATTCATTAAAGAGCTTTCCAAACTATCTAGATGCATTGAATCACTCCATGGGGAATTTAAAACATATTATTCTTCAAAATTTGCTTAAAATTCATCCTTAACTGTATTAATCTATCAAGTATCATCTCTAGCACTTCTGGCTCCAATTCAGGGGCCTCAGGTGCCAAGTTACTCAAGTTCACGCTATTTTGGGCTCTGGCACTTCTGGCACCAAATCAGGCACCTCAGGCACTGCTTTTCTATATAATGGCACCTCTGGCATTAGTTGTGGCACCTCTGGGGCTAGCTCTATATAAGTTGGCGCCTCTTGCGCTAGTTCCGGGACCTCAAGCGCCAGAATCACAAAGTTCCCTATTTTGGCTTCAAAGTTCCTCCTTTTTGCTAGTTTTGCTCCAAATATCTAAAATGGATATACCTACAACAAAAACATGAAAATATCCTTTTCTAAAGTGCAATATCAACAAAAATAATCATAAAATATATACTTACAATAAAATATTATTTTGGTGTATCATTTACTAATTTATTGAACATAGCTTACCATGATTGCAAAGATGGTTTAAGTCATAAAATTCTAGAATAAAATAGAAGAAATTGCTGGCAGGAAAAAACAGAAGCAGTGTGAAAGTATTTATGAGTTCCTTCAAGATTGATGAGGCTCGTGCCTCTGTGATTTAGTGATCGTGGTGGGCATGGTTTTTGTAAATATTTTCATACATGATTGTTGTCAATCGAGGATATATTATTGTTTATGCATATGTCTAGGTCAAAAGAAATTTAGAATCCATGAAGTTGAGGCTCCCTCAATCCCCATAATATTTTGTATAACTGTTTCGATCCTCTGGGATGATTGCAAAATTGTACTAAAATACGTTTATCCTCTCATAATTATGTGGTTAATCCTTTATTTCCACTATGCAGCGACTAGAGGTCTTAGCTTCACTAATTTTTTTAACATACTAGTTGGTCAAACTACGAGTAAATTAAGTTTATAGATTATCCAATAATAATAGTTATGAAAACACAAGAAAATTTTAATGAAAGAACATTACAGAAAATTCATGTATAAATTTGTTACCCATACATCACAGAGACACGATGAAAAAAATTAGTCATGCATCGTTGAAAAAAACATAACAAAAAGCTATGCAAGAATTTGTTGCAGGTCATGAAAACATGTAATACTTACAATAACTTGTTCTGTCAACAATGGTAACATTCCGTCTTCTCATACAAGTCCTTCACAATTCACAAAACAAAAGAAAAACTAACACTTCAAGATTTCCACCAAGAGAGTAAGAAGACCTTGAGGAAAGATCTCAGCCTCCAAAGACTCCTTGATCAATAATTTCCTCCATGAAGCCCTAAAATTCACTTTTATATCCAGAATCAGGGATGGGGCCAAAAAATTCCCTTCCATACAGTTTGTCAACGTGGTCACACCAGTTTGCTGAAGTGAGCAGCATGGTCACACCGCTACTCTGCTAGAGTTAGCGTGTCCATGCTCGATCTGGCACTTCACACCATAAGATCAAGCATGGTCATGCCACAAATCCTCGATAATTGGGGTGGTCAAATCACTTCCAGGTGTGGTCACACCACTTTCACTCAAATTTTTGCTTGCTTTTTGGTTCTAAATTAATCGTATTCAACTCCTACAACTTGTACATCATCAATAGAAAACCTTTCTTAAGTGTAAATCTATGATAAATATGTAAAAATAATATTTAAAATGCAGGGGAAAATATGAGAAAAAATCATGTAAAATTGACGAATATCAATACTCCCAAACTTACTTTAATACTTGACCTCAAGTAATCACATAATTTACTTAGGATTTAATGAAGATGATAATTACTCCTGTAGGTTTCTAACTCTTCCTTATATTTATCAAAGCTAATTATATGTGTTTAAATGTCATTTGAGATTAATTATCTTTGATGGTTAATAGCTTGACCTTTCCTTGATTCCCTTCATTCTTATCCTTAAGAAAATCCTATTGATCATTCAACTAATATAATTCAATTCTTTTTCAATAATCTCTAATGGTTTTTATGAAATTTCAATGGATTTTGGCCAATTCAACATTGCTTAAATATTTCCCTTGAAGGAGACTGATGCACCCCTAATGTGAGTTATTTTTTTGCGCGTTTTATGTCAATTTAAATCCTCGATATAGTGCCAAAAACTTGACCAATCCTGAAATTATGCAGTAATTTAGGTTTCAAATAAATGGCCAATAACTTGACCCAATTTATATTAAGTAGTTAATATACAAAATTTAAATGTTATATAAAATATATAAAATAGTTCACACACTAGTGGTTCTACGCAAGTGCAAGTATCGTTTCAAGCAATATAGGGTTTTCCTTAAAGACCCTAGTATCGATCCCACAAATAGGCGTAGTAACAATTTCTTTACGCTAATTCTAGTCTACTACTATGAAGTCTTAATTTGGAAGCTATAAATTCTTATGATAATAACATAAATCACAATATTCAAACTATAAAAATTAAAGAAAGACAAATTAAAATGGGTTTAATGAATGCTAATAGATATGTACTAAAAGAACTAAGTTTACTAAACTATTTACTAAACACTAAAATTAAATTTACTAAGATTAAACAAAGTTTTGGAATGAATAGTTCAAATTTAAGAAAGCCTTCTTCCTTTTTACAATGAGTATTTCGATTGTGAAGAAATTAAAATCATTTGATAATATATAAAATTTGCTTTGTGCCAAATAAGAGAAATCATATTCTTTACACTCTTCAAAGTGCTATAAAGAACATTGACTAACCCAAAGTTTAGTCCCTAATTTCGTGGTTAGGCTGGGAGGACACTGGCTATCACTCCGGAGTTCCCGCTACTCCTTCACCTAAGGGATAACAATCTCGAACAGTTTCCAATCAACTGGACCAAATTTAGGGTTTTAATCTGTCACCTTAAAATCTCCATTTCTGTATCCAACAAAGTATATTTCCCTATTTATTTACACTCAATTTCTTGAATGACAAACTCTCCCATGAAATCAAATGTGATTCTCCCCATGTTATAGAAATCATAGCCCTTTCGGAACATATGTTTCTCAACACATTTTAACATTTCAATTGATCAAATTGAAAAGTAAATGAAGATCAGAGTTCAAATCATCAGAAATTATTGACATTTAAAACTGTATAAAACAAAATCAATTCTTCACAAAACCATATCTCAAAGTAGGGAGAAGAATAAAGAAGACTACTCAAAATTCATGAGAAGGATACGACAAAACACGAATTTCATATATAAAAACAAGTTTTAAAATAAAAGAAGAAAAGAATACAACTTATCTCACAATCCTTCCTAAGCAAATCCCTAGAAGTTCTCTTCAAGCACATTCCCTCTTTACAAGTACTATCAATTCTCTCCTAGAAATGTAATGAAGAAGAAATATGTCACCTTCCGTCTCCTCTTACAATCCTTTAAGAAAATCTCCAAGGACTTCCTCTCACTCTCACGCCACACACAAGCACAAAACTCACACCCACACAACTTTTCTTCAAGCCCTAGGCTTCTCTCTCTTTTATAAAAGACTGCCTCCTTCCAAAAAGAATTCAAAATTCTCCCCAAAATTCTATTCAAAAGTCAACTCTTTTGAATTTAAAATACATGTCCATTGATCCAAGAAACATACCCTTTCATAAAAGAACCTTTCAAAGTGTCTAGATGCATTAAATCACTCCAAGGGGTGTTTAAAAAAAGTGTCCCTTTGAAAATTCATGCAAAAATTCGTCTTGAAATGCCTTAATCCGCAAAAAGTCATCTCCAGCGCATTTTGGCACCAAATCGGTGGATCTTGTGCCAGTTCTCTGGATTTTAGCACATCTTGCGCAGGTTTGGTGCATCATGTGCTACCTGCAACAGCTCCATTGTTTTGCTCTGTTTTGCTCCATTTCACCCTGTTTCAGTTGTGTTTCGCTCCTAATAGATATACCTACAAAATAAGCATGAAAAAAACCTTTCTTTAAAGTGTAATTTCATTCAAAACATTTGAGAAATGTAAAGTAAATTAAGCATAGAAATACATATCAAAATGTGATAAGTCAAAATTTTCTTTCTTGCTTGTTTTTACTCCAAATTGAACCATTTTACTTCTTTTTCTCCAAAAGTTCATTTCTTATAATTGGACTAAAAAATATGCAAAATTCCTTCCTTTAAAGTATAATATCATTAAAAATCATTAAAATTGAGCATAAAATATATATGAAAAAGTAAGTAATTTTTAACCTTGTCAACTCCCCCAAACTTAAACGTCACTTGTCCTCAAGTGACTCATTTACTACATAAAAATATATGGCTTAGGATAGAGATTAACTTATAAACATTTATAATTTAGTTTCATAGATAAAACAATAAAATTTAAGAAAAAATTTTAATAATTTATGTTGAAATTCTAAGTCTAAGAGTACTTATTAATCAAATCTAAGATTTCTAAATCTCCATTCATTTCAAGAAGAATTGTAATTTGTTATATCAAGGATACTTAGAATATCCATATGAAAAAAAATTTCATGAAAACTTTACTATTAAGGGTGCTAATACTCAAATACAAGTTTAGAAAATGTAATGAAGCCTTTTCCTCAAGTTAACTCAAGTGAAACCAATTTTTGATTAGGCATCTCCTCAAGCATCTCCTCTCATTTTTCTTTTCTTTTTACTTCTTTTTCTCTTCTATTCTTTTTCTTTTTTTCTTTTAGGATTTGTTTAATCCTTTCTTCCTTACCTTTCTTCACTTTATAAATTCATATTAGTTTATGATTTTTCATAAAGTTTCTTTCTTTTCTTCTTACATTAAATTCTAAAATTCTTAATACTTCAAAAATACAATTTCCTTTACTTAAAATAGAAAAATACAGTATTATCTTGTCATACTAAACATCTTTAACTTAAAAATGGACCTTTATTATTAAAAACTTTTTACCTAAATTTACCATAATATTCTTCAACAGAAGTATAGTCATTTAAAGTTAAACTCTAATATCCAATATCATTTTTAATTAATTTTAAAAATATAGTTAATTGAGGAAAAATAAAATTTAGTTTAGTTCTTTTTTTAGAAAGAAATTTTCTTCCCCCCAAACTTAAATTTTTAAATATTTTACACTTAATTCCATAAAATGTAGCAGGAAGAAAAGGTAAAAGTTGAACCTACTTAACTTCTACAACATCCTATCAAACTCATATACATGCATAACCAGGATAGAATGAATGTAGAAGAAAGTAAATCAAGCCTAAAACATGCTTGGAATAATATTACACTAAAAGGAAGTATACCAACTTTTAAAATTTATTTTCTTCCTACCCCCAAGCTTGATTTTAAACATGTATAACATTCAATTCAGAAAATATAAGCAGGAAGAAAAACAGCTCAAAAATTATATCTATCACAAACATCTAAAGTATTCACCAGAAAAGAACAATATGCAATAGAAAGTAAGTCTAAACTAAAACATGCCCGATAAATTGGAAAGAAAGGTCTAACAAGAAGAATAGGTATCTCAATAAAATATATATAATTATGTGTTCTCAAATTCTTCATATAATTGTAACACAAACACAAACACACATGATAAATGAGGTCAATTCTTCCCTTAACTCACTGCATCTCTGTAACTTACTTCCAATTTCTAACGCAATCACCACACACACACACACACACACACACACACACAGAGAGAGAGNACCCACCCCCCTCAAAGGCCCTGGAGTCCCTGGTCTCAAAGTACCCTCAATGGGAGAACTCATACCCCCTGTGTCTTCCTCGCAGCGGCCATGGATGCTGGTAATCCTTAGCTCACACTTAGAATTGTTCATAATGACTTCATGTGTTATTGGGTTGAGGAACTCACTGCTTCCAATAGACTTTGGACTGCAACTCTGTGGTCTTTCCAAGTGCCGTTTACTTCCATGGATGACATCCTTGAGACTGGCTATGGATCTTGAGCAGCCAGACCTACTAAGCGTCCTGCTGAGAATGGAACAACTATGGCTTCTAGCTTCTGGGTTAATGACTTCGCCTGGCTCTGGTTTGCACTGTAGAGATCTCTTGAGAGAAAGCCAAACGCTGGGCATTCTATCCTTCTCTTTCTCTTCCTTCTTACTTTTTTGCTTCAAGAGAGCAGCGCTCCCCATGGCTTATCACTCGCTAAACTAGGAAAAACTTGGAGAAACCAATCCAGTCTGCGGAGCCAGCAGGAATGAATCAAAGGATATGGAGGAAAGGAGAAGAAAAGAGAGAAGAGTAAAAGGCAAATCATCAAGAGAGGAAACAATAAAGAAGCATGGAAGGCATCCAGTATTTGGCTTCTCGAGCTGNAGGCAAATCATCAAGAGAGGAAACAATAAAGAAGCATGGAAGGCATCCAGTATTTGGCTTCTCGAGCTGGGAATCGATCCAAACAAGTTCGGAAATTTGCAGCAGCAGCTGTTTCAATTCTCCACTTTATAGGAAATTTTCAGGAAGGTTATGAAAAAAAAGGTATTTTGATTAGGGAGACAATGGTAATCGGTATCCTTCGGTCTTTCTGGTTGTCAAGATTTGAGTTTAGTTGGTAATAATAGCGTCTGCCTTAGAAATTATTTTGCATCAGGACATCTATGTAAATTTACATCAGGTGTTTAATAAGAGGAGGTCATGTCGTAATTTAGGCTCACTGACATATAAAATTTGGGCCTGGATTATCAGGCCACTCTCTCATTAGACATTTGACACAGATTTACATGGGTGTCCTGATATAATAATTTTTACTAATTTTTACTGATCNTCTTCAGTCTTTCTGGTTGTCTCGATTTGAGTTTAGTTGGTAATAATAGCGTCTGCCTTAGAAATTATTTTGCATCAGAACATCTATGTAAATTTACATCAGGTGTTCAATTTGAGGAGGTCATGTCGTAATTTAGGCTCACTGACATATAAAATATAAAATTCGGGCCTCGATTATCAGGCCACCCTCTCATTAGACATTTGACACAGATTTACATGGGTGTCCTGATATAATAATTTTTACTAATTTTTACTGATCATGGTGGAACTGGTTAAATAGGAAATATGTGGAATGTACGTAAATTTCTCATTAAAAAAAAGGGGGGTCTCGCTGTTCGTAAGAATAGCAGGTAAGCTAAACGTGATTTAAAAAAATTTTTATAAATAAATTAATGTGATTATGATATGACCTACATTATTACACGTACTTCTCTATAAAAATTGATATCCGAAAAAAAAAAAAACATGTGAAAATTTCTAAGATTTCTCTATCCGAATGACATTTTTCTTTTTTTTACTCTTGAATTACTTCATTGATGTGTAAATAAAGAGAGTGACGAAGTTGTTGATGGCTTTATTCNCAAAAAACATGTGAAAATTTCTAAGATTTCTCTATCCGAATGACATTTTTCTTTTTTTTTACTCTTGAATTACTTCATTGATGTGTAAATAAAGAGAGTGACGAAGTTGTTGATGGCTTTATTCTGCATTTAAGGAGTATAGAATAATCGATAGGACCATAAATGCGAACGAGGGCCATTTCATATGGCGAAGTTTTTATGTTGTATTTTCGTTAAAATATCATTGGAATCTATTTTTGATAAATTATATAAAAAAATATCAAAATTTATGTCAAATTATTCTTAGGTTTATGGAATCAACAAAAATTTATTGAATAAAAAATTATATATGTTATGTACTGGAATATTTGTAATGAGAGAAGTATTTTTTTATTCCTTAACGTTGCATAAAAATTTCACAACTGCCCGCTATGTTGAGATGACTGCATATAAGACGAAAATTTTAATGAAAAATATATATATATAAAGTAAATAATCGCTACAGTTGAAAAAAGTTTAGTGGTATGAGTTGGAAATTATACAGGGCAGCCTTTTCAATAAGTAGAAAAGAATCAAGAAAAATATAATAGATATGAAAGATGAACAGCATCTCATTTGATATCAAATATATCAGAACCCCTGATNGAAAATATCAAAATTTATGTCAAATTATACTTTGGTTAATGGAATCAACAAAAATTTATTAAATAAAAAAATGTATGTGTTATGTACTAATGAGAGAAGTAATTTTTTTTTTCCTTAACGTTGCATAAAAATTTTACAACTGCCCGCTATGTTGAGATCACTGCATATAAGACGATAATTTTAATGAAAAATATATATATATAAAGTAAATAATCGCTACAGTTAAAAAAAGTTTAGTGGTATGAGTTGGAAATTATAGAGGGCAGCCTTTTCAATAAGTAGAAAAGATTCAAGAAAAATATAATAGATATGAAAGATGAACAGCATCTCATTTGATATCAAATATATCAGAACCCCTGATAATGCCACATGAGAAGCTTTTTATTATTCATATCTATTAAACTTTACAGGAGACTCAAATATAATTTGATAATTGATGTCATGTGTTGGAGGCTCAATACAGCCATGTTGGTCTTTTTTCTGACAAGAGAGATCAAGCAAATAATAATGTACAAGGCAAATGTCAATGTCTTAAAGATGACATATGACATCTGATAATAGTCATTAAGGACTACAAAAACTGAGCGATAGTCAATTGTTTGTTTGATGTCTTATTGGACATTGTTGAGGGATGAATGATGAATGTTGAGCACTAATTTTTTGTAGGCATTGGATGATGATAGATGAAGTAAGTTAGAAGTCAAGTGATGGTTGACAAACAAATTAGCCATTCTCTTAAGAAAAGAGGAAATTGATGAACTTGAAAGACAAGCACAAGATTTTTATGACTACCGAGCGTTGAATGTCAACCAATGTCAATCATTGGACAACATAAGTTGGTGATAGTGGATTGTTATGTTAGTCATTGTCCTTATAGAAGAAGAGAATAGGCAATGAAACATTAGGTATTAGGCTTTAATTACTAGAATGCAATAAGAAACTGTCAAGGGGAATATATGAATTTAGTCAATGGTGTTCGGTCATCTTATTGTTCTCGTAATAGTAGGGAAGATTTTATGTAGATGGAAGTTAGATGTTCGTAGCTACAATTTGTTGAATGTCTACCCATGATGGACATCATATTTTTTTTTTATGATAATTATAAGAAAATTGATCAATGATTAGCTATTGGCTTGATTATTTTACAATACCAGAGGATACTAAGTGACTAAAAAGAAGTAAATTGGATATTTATAAATTTTAGAGGTCGCATCGATTATGTATATTATAATATATTATAGATTATGAATTTTAAAAGCTAGATGGATCATGGGAAATCAACTTAGTTGCTCTCTTTGAAAAAAGAAAGTAGGCAACTTGAAAGATGAGTATTAAATGTTTAGGGCTCACATACATCAAATATCAATTATCATCGGGCAATAGACAACATCAATGAATAACACTATACTTAGGTGACATTGGGTAGTTAGGTTGGTTATTCTTCTAACTGACAGGGACATTAGGCATCATAACTTTATATATTATGCTTTAATCATTAGAAAGGTTTGGATCTTTATCTTGGAAAAGAACTTAAGTTAATAGATGGTTGTCAATTCTGTAGATTATAAGAGAATGTATGATAAATGAAATTTAGATGTTAATGGTTAAAGGATTTCAAATGTTGACTCAAATTGATGAACAATGAGAATTATAAAAAAAAATCAAGCAATGACTCTTCATTGGATTCTTTCTTCTCCTATTATAAGAGGAGGCTAGATAACTAAGAAGATGGATGTTAAATATTGGTGAATTCTAGATATTGAACATTAACTATTTATAGAAATTAGATTGTGATAGATGAGGAATCTTGAAATTTGGTTGATGATAGGGGATTGATTTTGTAGTTCTCTTACTAAGAGAAATTTTTTAGGAAACTTCAAAGATAAGCACTAAATGTTTTTGGCTGGCAAGCATTGGACGTCGATCATTTTAAGGCATCAAATGAAAGTTAAAAGGTATTATTGTAAGTATGGTTTAAATGGACACTCAATTTGGTTATTTTCTTAATAGGAGTGAGGATTATGCAATAGAAAAATGGATATTATGCTTCAATCATTTTAAGCATTGAGAAACTATCATATGAATATCTGAAGTTAGTTCATGATGGTCAGTTAGCTTAATTACTTTATTAATAAGAAGGGTGACTATATAATAGGTGGAAGTCAGTTGTCCTTAGCTAAAGGCAATTAGATGTAACATTTGTTGGGCAAAATACAATGATCAATAAAATTATTAAAATTATGTAATAGTTTGTTGCTAGTTTGATTATTCTTCTAATGCATGGGGAGAGCAAGTGACCAAAAAAATGGATGTTGGGCGTTAATGAATGATGGACATTAAACATTAGTGAATGATGTTCATTAAACATGAGTCCTTTATAGATATCAAATGATGATAAACGAGAAAATTTAAAGTAGAATGGACAATTAGCTTTGTCATTTGCTTAATAAGAGTTGAAATTAGATAATTATAAAGTGATTATTATATATTTTTTTCTTATAGACACAATCATTAATCTTTGGCAAGCATCAAATGAAGCTAGATAATACATTATAATTCAGGTGATAATGGATGCTCAAGTTGGTAAATCTCTTAATAGGAGAAAATATTATGCAATAAAGATTTTGGTGATAGGTTTCAATTATTAGTAAGCATTGAGCAACAATTATGAATTTTTTTTAAAGTTACTAGATTGTGGTTGATTTATAAGAGTAAAATATATTGTAGAAATATGATGCTTTTTTTTATATTTTTGTGTCATTTTTATGCTTTTTTATTTTATATTTTATCTATATGTCTAGTTTACATGTAAACCATATATTAGGAAGATATATGTAGCATTTTTACTTAACGTCGAACGCTAACTCGATAAGGCCAACGCATCATAAAATAGTGCTTTAGTGCCTAAATTAGATGTGTTGGAATCAAAATCTCGAGAGTAGGATGCTGCGGTACCAAAATCAAGTGCCTCAGTGTCACATCCAGCAGCACTCTAGTGCTCCAAAAATAGCACCATGACATCTAAACCCTAAATTTAAAGCTTAGAGACATCAAAGGTGGCTCTAGATAGCAACACTCCAACACCTTCATTGAGCGTCAAAGCATTAACAAGCAACATAGCTCATTATGGGTGTTGCAATATGATTTGGCCAAATTTTTTATAAGATGACTAATTGGGATAATGATGTGGGCGGAGTGTTTTTGACCCTTGTAATTTTCATTTGCTAGACTAGGTTTTCATTTTTATGGTAAAAGTGAGTGCGAGTGTGAGGTAAGCAAACGATAAGATCAAGTTTGGTGAAACATACATGACACACTAAAACTTACCATAAAGTAAGTCAGTCATACAACACAAGTGCATGTGTCAAGTAGTATGTGGTTTAAGAGTCTACGTATCGATCCCACGAAGAAAGTCTATCAATTATTTCTATAGAAAAATGTCTAGTTTATTGATGCACCCCTGGAGTGTGCTATTTTTTTGCATATTTTATGTAAATTTAAATCCCCGGTAACAATGCCAAAAACCTGACCCATCCCAAACTTATGCAGTAATTTAGCTTCCAAAAATATGGCCAAAATCTTGACCAAATTGATATTAAGTATCAAAATCAAAATAGTTCACACACTAGGAGTTTTACACAAGTGCACGTATAGCTTCAAGTAATATAGGACTTTCTTTAAAAACCTCAGTATCGATCCCATAAAGAAGCGCAATAAGAAATCCATTAGACTAGTTCTAGTCTATTATTATCAAGTCTTAGTTTAGAAAATGAAAATTCTTATGATAATAACATAAATCACAATATTCAAACTATAAAATTTAAAGTAATAAAGATAAGTTGAAATGGGCTTAATGAATGCTAACAAAAATGTAACAAAAAAACTAAGTTTACTAAACTAATTTCAAAACTTCAAAGTTAAATTTATTAAGACTAAATAAAGTTTTGTGATGATGAGTTCAAATTTAAGAAAGCATCATTCCCCTTTACAATGAAATTATGCATTGTGAAGAAACTAAATTCATTTAAAAATTAATATAATTATTGTGCCAAATAGGAGAAATCTTATTATTTACCCTCTGTCAAGTGCATAAAGAACATTGACTAATCCAGAGTTTGGTCCCTAATTCCGTGGTTAGGTTGGCAGGATACTGACTCTCACTCTAGAGCTCCCACTTCTCCCTCGCTTCAGGGTAAACAATCTCGCGTTAGTTTCCAATCAACTGGACCAAATTGAGGATTTTAATATGTCACCTTAAAATATCGAATTCTGCGTCCAACAAAGTATATTTCCCTATTTATTTGCACTCAACCCCATGGATTACATTCTCCCCAAAGAAAATGAATGTGACTCTTACCATGTTGTAGAAAACATAGCCCTTTCGGATCTTATGTTTCTAAAAAAATTTTAACCTTTCAATTGATCAAATTGAAAAGTAATTAAAGATCAAAATTCGAATCATCACAATTTATTGACATTTAAAACCGGTAAAAATAAAATCAATTCTTCATAAAACCAAATCTCATTGTAGAGAGAAGGATAAAGAAGACTATTCAGAATTCATGAGAAGGATACGAAAAAACACTGATTTCATATATAAAAATAAATTTACAAGATAAAAAAAAGAAAAAAAAACACAACTTATCTCACGCTCCTTCCCAAGCAAATCCCTAGAAGTTCCCTTTAAGCACTTTCTCTCTTTACAATCACACTTAATTCTCTCCTAGAAATGTAATGAAGAAGAAATCTCTCACATTCCCTCTCCTCTTACAATTCTAGAAGAAAATCTTCTTTTCTCCAAAGACTTCCTCTCACTCTCAAGCCACACTCATGCCCTAGACTCCTCTCTTTTTACTTAGAGGCTGCCTCCTTTCAAAAAGAATTCAAATTTCCTCCAAAATTCTATCTAAAAGACACAGCTTTTCAATCCCAAAAGACACGTCCATTCATTTAAGAGACATATCCCTTCATTAAAGAGCCTTCCAAAGTGTCTAGATGCATTGAATCACTCCAGGGGCATTTGAATTATTTAGAGCCATCAAACATGCTCAAAATTTGTCCCAAACCGTCTTAATCTATCTTATATCGTCTCTGGTGCTTCTGACGCAAGTTCTGGAACCTCAGGCTCTAGTTCTCTGAATTTTAGCGCCTCTGGCACCAGCTTTGGCGCCTCAAGCGCCACTCTGCACCAGCTCCACCGTTTTGCTCCATTTGGCTTCGATTCAACTCGGTTTCACCCCGTTTCAGTTGCATTTTACTCGTAACATATATACTTACAAAATAAGCATGAAAACAACCTCTTTTAAAAGTGTAATTTTATTCAAAAAAATGTGAGAAATGTAAATTAGATTAAGCATAGAAAGACATATCGAAATGTGCTAAGTAAGAATTTTCTTTCTTGCTCTTTTTTACTCCAAATTGCACTATTTTTGCTTTATTTTCTCCAAAAGTCCATTTCTTGTACTTGAAACCAAAAACATGCAAAATACATTCCTTTAAAGTGTAATATCATTAAAAATCATTAAAATTAAGAAAAAAATATATATATGAAAAAGTAGGTAATTTTTAGGTATGTCACAGATCAAACGGATGTCATGAATTCATTTGTTTATTTAATATAGTCTCATTAGCTAGTAATGCGTCTGTTCTTCGGGATTGGTGCATTGCCCATGGTGTTGTGCTTGTTTATTTAAACTATTAAATGAATGAGATATTGTTCATCTCATTTTGCAAAATTAAAATGTTATTTTTTATAAAATTAAAATGTTTTTTTCACAAAATTATATATATATATATATAAATATATATATATATNCCTCTCACTTGAGAGCTCCCACTTTTCCCTGACCTAAGGGCTAACATTCTCACATTAGTTTTCAATCAACTGGACCAAATTGGGGATTTTAATCTGTCACCTTAAAATCTCCAATTTTGCATCCAACAAAGTATATTTTCTTATTTATTGACACTCAATCTCATGGATTACATTCTCACCCATGAAATTGAATATTACTCCTACCTTGTTGTAGAAAGCATTGCCCTTTTGGATCTTATACTTCTCAATAAATTTTAACCTTTCAATTGGCCAAATTAAAAAGTAAATGAATATCAGAGTTTGAATCATCACAATTTATTGACATTGAGAACCTTCCCTAAAAAAATTAATTCTTCACAAAACTAAATCTCATTGTAAGGAGAAGGATAAAGAAGAATACTCAGAATTCATAAAAAGAATACAACAAAACACGTATTTCATATATGAAAACAAGTTTACAAAAAAAAAAAAGAAAAGAACATAACTTTTCTCACACTCCTCCCTAAGCAAATCCCTAGAAGTTCCCTTTAAGCATTTTCTCTCTTTAAAATCACACTCAACTCTCTCCTAGAAATGTAATGAAGAAGAAATCTCTCACCTTTTCTCTCCTCTTACAATCTTAGAAGAAAATCCTCTCTTCTCCAAAGCCTTCCTCTTACTCTCATGCCACACTCATGCCCTAGACTCCTCTCCTTTTTACATAGGGCTGCCTCCTTTCAAAAAGAATTCAAAATTCCCTCCCAATTTCTCTATAAAAGTCACACCTTTTGAATTCCAAAAGACATGTCCATTCATTCAAGAGAAATATCCCTTCATTAAAGAGCTTTCCAAACTGTCTAGATTCATTGAATCACTCCATGGGGCATTTAAAACATTTTTATTCTTCAAATTTTGTTTAAAATTCATCCAGAACCGTCTTAATCCATCAAGTATCATCTTTAGCACTTCTGGCCCCAATTCTGGGGTGTCAGGCGCTAAGTTACTAAAGTTCATGCTATTATGGGCTCTGGCGCTTCTAGCGCCTAATCTGGCACCTCCGGCACTGCTTTTTTGTATAATGGCTCCTCTGGCATTAGTTCTGGCACCTCTGGCGCTAGCTCTCTACAAGTTGGGGCCTCTTGTGCCAGTTTTGGCACCTCAAGTGCCAAAATCACAAAGTTCTCTATTTTGGCTCCAATTTTCCTCCTTTTTGCTACTTTTGCTCCAAATATTTAAAATTGATATACCTGCAACAAAAACATGAAAATACCCTTCTTTAAAGTGAAATATCACTAAAAATAACCATAAAATGTATACTTAAAATAAAATATTATTTTGGTGTATCATTTATTAATTTAGTGAACCTAGCTTATCATGATTGCAAAGATGGTTTAAGTCTAAAATTCTAGAAAAAAATAGAAGAAATTGTTGGCAAGAAAAAACAGAAGCAGTGTGAAAGTAATTATGAGTTCCTTCAAGAATGATGAGCCTCCTGCCTCTGTGATTTAGTGATCATGGTGGGCATGGTTTTCGTAAATATTTTCATACATGATTATTGTCAATCGGGGATATATTATTGTTTATGCATATGTCCAGGTCAAAAGAAATTTAGAATCCATGAAGTTGAGGCTCCCTCAATCTTTGTAACATTCTGTAAAATTGTTTGGATCCTCTGGGATGTTTGCAAAATTCTACTAGAATATGTTTACCCTCTCATAACTATGTGGTTAATCTTTTATTTCTACTATGCAACAGTTAGAGGTCTTAGCTTCACTAATTTTTTTAACATACTAGTTGGTCAAAATATGAGTAAATTAAGTTTATAGATTAACCAATATCAATAGTCATGAATGCACAATAAAATGTTAACTAAAAAACATTACAAAAAATTCATGTATAAATTTGTTACCCATATATCATAGAGGCATGATGAAAACAATTAGTCATGCATCGTTGAGAAAACCATAACAAAAAACTATGCAAGAATTTGTTGCAAGTCATGAAAACATGTAATACTTACAATAACTTGTTCAATCAACAATGGTAACATTCCTTCCTCTATACAAGTCCTTCACAACTCACAAAACAAAGGAAAAACTAACAGCTAAGGATTTCCACCAAGAGAGGAAGAAGACCTTGAGGAAAGCTCTCAGCCTCCAAAGGCTCCTTGATCAACAACCTCCTCCACAAAGCCCCAAAATTCACTTTTATATCCAGAATCAGGGATGGGGCAATAAAATTCCCTTCCTAAAGTGTTCTGCAGCTCGTCAATGTGGTCACACCAGTTTGCTGAAGTGGGCAGCATAGTGACACCGCTACTCTGCCAGAGTTAGCGTGGTCATGCCCGATCTGACAAGTTTGCACCGTAGGATCGAGCATGGTCATGCCACAGATCCTCGACAATTAGAGTGGTCAAACCACTTCCAGGCGTGGTCACACCACTTTCACTCAAATGTTTGCTTGAGTTTTTGTTCTAAATTAATCGTATTCAACTCCTACAACCTGGATAAGATCAATAAGAAACCTTTCTTAAGTGTAAATCTATGATAAATATGTAAAAATAATATTTGAAATGCAGGGAAAATCTTTAGAAAAAACCCATGTAAAATTGACGCATATCAATACTCCCAAAATTGCCCTGTTACTTGATCTCAAGTAATCACATAATTCAGTTAGGATTTAATGAAGATGATAGTTACTCCTGTAGGTTTCTAACTCTCCCATATGTTTATCAAAGCTAATTAGAGGTGCTTAAATGTCATTTTAGATTAATTATCTTTGATTGTAAATAACATCACCTTTCCTTGATTCCCTTCTTTTTTATCCTTAAGAAAATCCTATTGATCATTCAACTAATATAATTCAATTCTTTTTCAATAATCTCTAATGTTTTATTATGAAATCTTAATGGATTTTGGCTAATTCAACATTGCTTAAATGTTTCCCTTGAATGAGACTGATGTGCCCCTAGTGTGTGTTGTTTTTCTGCGTGATTTATGTCAATTTAAATCCCCGTTACAGTGCCAAAAACTTGACCAGTTCCGAAATTACGCACTAATTTAGTTTTTAAAAATATGGCCATTAAGCTGACCCAATTTATATTAAGTAGTTAATGTGAAAAATTTAAATGTTATATAAAATGTATAAAATAGTTCACACACTAGTGGTTCTACGCAAGTGTGTGTATCACTTAAAGTAATATAGGGTTTTCTTTAAAAACCCCAGTATCGATCCCACAAATAAGCGCAGTAAGAAATTCTTTAGGCTAATTCTACTCTACTACTATGAAGTCTTAATTTGGAAGATGGAAATTCTTATGATAATAACATAAATCACAATATTCAAACTATAAAAATTAAAGAAAGACAAATTAAAATGGGTTTAATGAATGCTAATAGAAATGTAACTAAAAGAACTAAGTTTACTAAACTATTTACTAAACATTAAAATTAAATTTACTAAGACTAAACAAAGTTTTGGGATGAAGAGTTCAAATTTAAGAAAGCCTCCTTCCCCTTTACAATGAGTATATGGATTGTGAAGAAACTAAAATAATTTGAAAATATATAAAATTTGCTTCGTGCCAAATAAGAGCAATCCTATTCTTTACCCTCTTCTGAGTGTTATAAAGAACATTGACTAATCCAGAGTTTAGTCCCTAATTACGTGGTTAGGCTGGGAGGATACCAGCTGCCGCTCCAGAGTTTCCACTACTCCCTTCACCTGAGGGATAACAATCTCGAATTTGTTTTCAATCAACATGACCAAATTGGGGATTTTAATCTGTCACCTTAAAATCTCCAATTTTGCATCAAAAAAAGTATATTTCCTTTTTTATTTACACTCAATTTCATGGGTGACATGCTCTCTTACAAAATCAAATGTGATTCTCCCCATGTTGTAGAAATAATAGCCCTTTCGGAAAATATGTTTCTAAACACATTTTAACATTTCATTTGATCAGATCGAAAAGTAAATAAAGATCAGAGTTTGAATCATAAAAAATTATTGACATTTAAAATTGTATAAAACAAAATCAACTCTTCACAAAACCATATCTCAAAGTAGGAAGAAGGATAAAGAAGAGTACTCAAAATTCATGAGAAGCATATGACAAAACACGAATTTCATATATAAAAACAAGTTTATAAAATAAAGAAAGAAAAGAACACAGCTTATCTTACAATCCTTCCCAAGAAAATCCCTAGAAGTTCTCTTCAAGCACTTTCCTGCTTTACAAGTACTCTCAATTCACTCCTACAAATGTAATGAAGAATAAATCCGTCACCTTCCCTCTCCTCTTACAATCCTTGAAGAAAATCTCCAAGGATTTCCTCTCACTCTCTTGCCACACAAACGCACAAAACTCACGCCCACACAACTCTTTTTCAAGCCCTAGACTTCTCTCTCTTTTATAAAAGGCTGCATCCTTCCAAAAAGAATTCAAATTTTCCTCCAAAATTCTATCCAAAAGTCAACTCTTTTAAATTCAAAATACATTTCCATTGATCCAAGAAACATATCCCTTCATAAAAGAACCTTTCAAAGTGTCTAGATGCATTGAATCACTCCAAGGGATGTTTAGAATAAGTGTCCCTTTGAAAATTCATGCAAAAAACTCATTTTGAACCACCTTAATCCGCAAAAAAGTCGTCTCCGACCCATCTGGCGCCAAATCTGTGCATCTTGCGCCAGTTTTCTTTATTTTGGCACATATTGCGCCAGTTTGGAGCATCATGTGCCACCTTGCAGTAGCTCCACTATTTTGCTCCATTTCACCCTGTTTTAGTTATGTTTCGCTCTTAACAGATATACCTACAAAATATGCATTAAAACAAACTTTATTTAAAATGTAATTTCATTCAAAAACATTTGAGAAATGTAAAATAGATTAAGCATAGAAAGACATCAAAATGTGTCAAGTTAGAATTTTCTTTCTTGCTCGTTTTTACTCCAAATTGCATCATTGTTGCTTCATTTTCTCCAAATGTTCATTTCTTATAACTAGACTAAATAATATGCAAAATTCCTTCTTTTAAAGTATAATATCATTAAAAATCTTTAAAATTGAGCATAAAATATATATGAAAAAGCAAGTAATTTTTAGGCGTGTCAACTCCTCCAAACTTAAACGTTACTTGTCCTAAAGTGACTCCTTTACTACATAAAAATATATGGCTTAGGATACAGATCAACTTATAAATTTCTATACTTTAGATTCATAAATAAAATAGTAAAATTTAAGAAAAATTTTTAATAATTTAGGTTGAAATTCTAAGTCTAAGAGTACTTAATAATCAAATCTAAGATTTCTAAATCTCCACTCATTCAAGAAAAGTTGTAATTTGTTATATCAAGGAAACTTAGAATATCCATATGAAAAAGAATTTTATGAAAACTTTACTATTAAGGGTGCTAATACTCAAATTCAAGTTTAGAAAATGTAATAAAACCTTTTCCTCAAGTTGACTTAAGTGAAACCAATTTTTGATTAGGCATCTTCTTAAGCTTCTCCTCACTCATTTTTCTTTTCTTTTTCCTTCTTTTTTTCTTTTCTTTTTTTTTCTTTTAGGATCTTTTTAATCATTTCTTCCTTACCTTTCTTCACTTTATAAATTCATATTATTTTATGATTTCTCATAAAGTTTCATTCGTTTCTTCTTACATAAAATTCTACAATTCTTAATACTTCAAAAATACAAATTCTCTTACTTAAAATAGAAAACATAGTCTTATCTTGTCATACTAAACATCTTTAACTTAAAAATTGACCTTTATTATTAAAAAATTTTTACCTAAATTTACCATAATATTCTTAAACATAAGTATTTTCAATTAAAGTTAAACTCTAATATCCAAGTACATGTTAAATTAATTTTAAAAATATAGTTAATTGAGGACAAATAAAATTTAGTTTAGTTCTTTTTTTTAAACGAAGTTTTATTCCCCCCAAACTTAAATTTTTAAAAATTTTACAATTAATTCCATAAAATGTAACAGGAAGAAAAAGTAAAAGTTGAATCTACTAACTACTACAACATCTTATCAAACTCATATACGTGTCTAATCAGGATAGAATGACTGCAGAAGAAAATAAATCAAGCCTATAACATGCTTGCAATAGTATTAAACTAAAAGGAAGTATACTAACTTTTAAAATTTATTTTCTTACTACCCCAAACTTGATTTTAAACATGTATAACATTCAATTTAGAAAATATAAGCAAGAAGTAAAATAGTTCAGAAATTCTATCTATCACAAACATCTGGATAGAACAATATGCAATAAAAAGTAAGTCTAAACTAAAACATGCTTGATAAATTGGAAAGAAAGGTCTAACAAGAAGAATAGGTATCTCCATAGGAATATATATAATTATGTGTTCTCCAAATCTTCATATTGTTGTATTTCAAACACAAACACACGTGATAAATGAGGTCAATTCTTCCCTTAACTCATTGCATATTTGCAACTTACTTCCAATTTCTAACGCAATCACTACACAGATATATATTGGGTACTTATAAATGATTTTATAGATTCTAATTCCAAAGATAATATTATCCTTGATATATTGGTTCTCCAGCACCAACACTAGGCATCTCTAAATCTAAATAATTAAGCGCCTCTAGCAGTTATAAAGATAGTGTAAATTCATCCACATGGTACTCATCAAATAGGTTAGCTACTCCTATTAGATGAAAACAAAGTCAGGGAAAAGAAGTAACAAATATAGATGAAATTTTCGCTATTAAAATTCATAGTCCCTTGTAAAACTCAAGTCCGGGTGAGACCCGAGTTGTATTGGACTCGTCAATCTAACTACTACAAGAGAACATATAAGTCTAGCCATAATAACAAGTTAAGGAATCACCTCCCTCATATTACGCAAAGATCTAATCAAACCACTAATAATCTAAACATCTACCAATCATCAATCAAACTGATCAATCCACACTAAAGCAAACACAATACAACACTAACAATCATAACTCTCAATCACACTAAATAAAACCAAACAAATAACTATGTGCCTCCCATATAGCATTTTGTTTAACATCGCCAGCCTGACAAATGATTCCACCTGGATCAAAATTTCATTTAAGTAATCCTTGATCATTTACCAAATCTTTTTTAGATCCAGCGATTCCTACAAAGTCCTAGAATTAAAATTTTTCTTTCAGCTCTTCCTTTTCACAATGATTCATATCCTTGTTCTTCATATTTCTTTATAGATCCAATATTCTTCTAGTGATTTTCTTAATTTTCATATTAATATCATCCTTAAATTTTAGAAGAAATAGATATTTATAAGATATTTCATGATCTCCCAAAATTTGGATCAGATTCTCTCTAGATAATTAAAATTCTGTATCAATTTTTTCTAGGATACCCTTTTGTTCAGGGTTGTCTTTCAATTCTTCCCCTTCATACTGAGTAAATGGTAGAGGTGGTCTTTCTGTTTTTATCTTAGTTGAGGAAATAGGATTTTCTAATTCCTTAGGAATTTTTTTCATTGGTCTTTCAATCTCCTTATCCTCATTTCTCAACTCAAAGTTCTTTTGAAACATATCCTCGTATTCTCTTCTAAATATTAGTTTGATAAATTTAAATTGCTCATCATTCATCTCCTTAGGGTTTATCTCATGGTCACTAGGTAAAATCTCTAGGGGGTAACTGTTAATTGCATTAATAATATGCCTAGTTTGTTTTCTATATTCCTTATTGCGACCTCTTGATTTTCTAGCTCACTCTTCATTTGAATCACAACCACTTCTAACATCTTCTCATCATCCTGTGGGTTGGAGTTAAATTGAGGATGATTATTAATTGAGTTAACAATCTACCCCGGTTTGTTTTCCAAATTCCTTATTGCGGTCCCTTGACACTCCAACTCACTCTTCATTTGAACAACAACCGCTTCTAATAAATCCTTCTCCTCCTTTTGGGGTGTTCAAGTTAAAATTATGAGGAAAAAAAAGTTTATTATTATAATAACCATGATTTTTCCAACTACATGTCTGATAAAATTGATTATCTTCCCAAAATTGGTATTCTCCTCCAAAATCACTATTCATGTTAACATTTAAATGATTTTCCCAACCTGGGTTGTAATAATCAAAATAATAATTATGTATCTCATGGCCAGTTTCAATCCATTGTCTAAATGAGTTTTCCTCAATAATTAGGGTTCCTTTAAGATATCTTTCTATGTATTGATCTAACTTTCTCTCAATATCTACAACCTGGGAAATTAAAATTGTAAGAATATCTTCTTGAAAATTTGTCTCTCTCTTGGGGTTTACTCTTTCAAAGCTACTAGCATTATAATCCAAATCTGAATATTCATTATCTCATTCATCTGTCATTTCTACATTAAATTCATGGAGTCTTTTCAAATCTCTCCCAAAAGTTCTCTCCAAATCTGACTTGCAAAATTCAAGGTCTACAGCTCCTGAACTATGCATACAAATCTAAAGACTTAACTAATAGGATAGATATCAAAAATACTTTTGATATTTTGGTTTTTCTTTAAAATAAACACACAATAACTAAACACACTATATAATAATATTATAAATTTCAAATTCAAGTCTTACATGTTTAACTAAAATTCTCCTAAAGTTCTTACCAAAGCATCCCCGACAATGACACCAAAAACTTGATGCGCCCCCAGTGTGTGTTGTTTTTCTATGTATTTTATGTCAATTTAAATCCCCGGTACTGTGCCCAAAAATTCACTCGTCCCAAAATTACACAGTAATTTAGTTTTTAAAAATTCGGCCAATAACTTGACCTAATTTATATTAAGTAGTTAATGTGCAAAATTTAAATGTTATATAAAATATTGTTGACCTCACTTTTGGTTGAGGTCTAGAAACATCTTTAGTAGCCTAGGTCTAGCCATAGGACTTTCTTATTGACTAGTCTTAGAAAACTAGAAAAGGTACCCTCATCATTAGAAACTCAAAACTCCTTTCTTTACTCGACTTGAAGTTCCACATATTGGTCCTAACCTCTTGCACTTAGTAGGTAAGATCATTATGAGGAAACTCAAGGAGAGTTTCTATAGGACTAATTGGCCTTAGGATTGACCCTGGGTGTTGATTTGGAGCTAAGGTACACTATACCCTTACCATATCTTCACAATACTCTCACAATACCTTTGCTAAGATCAATACATGAGAGTCCTAAAATGGGATTTCATTGATCCATTGTTCATTTAAAATGAATATTTATCCAATTGCACTTGAAATGCTGAACTTGGTCATTTGTCCCTAGACACCTCCAAATTACCTAACTGCCCTTAGGACCCAAATTTGGCCAAAATTCCCAAATTTTTTGCCAAAATACCTAAAATTGATCAAAAATTATTCCAAACACTTTGAATACATCCAAATTTGCCAAAATTGACAAAGGCCAAATTACCAAAATGCCCCTCCATGGCCCAAAAATCAAAAAATTCTAAAAACTCCTAAAAAATTCCAATAAATCCAAAATATTCCCAATTTAATTTTATCCAACTACACCATGGTCCAATTTGGTCAATTTTACCATCTTTGACCAAAACCCCAATTAGCCCCAATATTGGCTAACACCCCAAATCTCAACAATTGAATGCCTTAAACTTCAAATTGATATCCAATTTTTGTTAAAAATCTTTTATAAGGTCATTTATGACCAAACACAACAATCAATTTGAGCTTAGCCCAAAGCTAGCTCAGGTTTGGCCCAAATTTGACCCTTAAAGGCTTAATTTAGGTCTAAACCCAAACCCATCAAAATCCATACA
>JXCR01146354.1:2959-34902 GCA_002079205.1 Phalaenopsis hybrid cultivar
TAGGATAAAGCTAGCTAATAATAACTATAAATGGCCAAACAATAAGAACTTCTAAAGATTCAGCTGACGGAACGAAAATACAGAAGAATAGAATTACCAACCTAGATGGGCATGTAAGTGACATTCTGGTCCTACCGACATTCCCTGGTACAGGACCCATGTCAACCACCTCACCTCTCCTATGCGAAAGGGCTTCCATGACAAGGCCAACATGCTCTTCATTCACCTGAAATGACAATTCAGTCAATTTAAAAAACAAAAAAATAAAAGAAATTTTCTAACGAAGTGAAGTGTCAAAATAGTCCCCTGACTGTTGACATAGGATTATTTTAGTACCAGACTATATAAAAGTGTCAAATTAGTCTCCAGACTCTTTAAATTGATGTTGAAATAATCCTTTGTGGGGACTATTCATCCAATATTAAAAAAGTCCGGGAACTAAATTGTAACTTTAATAGAACCTGGGACTAAATGACCCCTTGCAAAGAGACAAGGAACTATTTTGACATTTTTTTCCTTTCTAATGTATAGACAAGATGAAATCTTCTTATACCTCAATCGTCACTTCCTCTATAGGCTCAAGCTTTTCACCATTCTCAGTTTTATACCTGGATCCAAAAGAGAAAGCATTCATGTCAAACACTCAAACAAGACGAGCACATATCTAAAAAGTCCAAATTTTCAAAATTTTAAAATTCGCTTAATTTTTCTAGTTAAATACTAGAAAGTTTAGGCCTTATAATGAAAAATAGGAGAAGCAGCAATGAAAGATAAGGTTGTGCAAAACAAGTTATGTAGCTTGGGCATGAACAACTAAGAATATAAGACAACAAGGGGGACATTGAATTAATACCAGAAGAATAGAAAGGACAGAAATAGAATAAATGTACGCTCAAAGAAAATGTACAAAAAGGCTTGTAAATGATGCCGCATTAAGCACTCATCAAAGATGAATTGCCACATTAAGCACTCATCAAGGATGAATGAAGAGGGATACATAAAGTTTACCACAAATAATTGAGATAAGAGCAATAATTATAATGTTGAATATTAAAGGGAATATACAAATATACTGATAGAAGGCAGATGCAAAAATCATATAACAGCAAGGAAATTAAAGCAATTAAGTTCCTAAATGTAACCACATAGAGATCAGCTAAAACAAATTACAATGTGTAGTGGCACGGTTTCTTTGAGTTTCTAAATGCAAAAAAATAGCTTTTACAAAGTGTAGTAGCACGGCTTTTCAATAGGATGAAGCTATGTGAATAACGGCAGTAAACCAATGCTTTTCATTATGAAAAAAGTATCAAGACAATAGTATTAACTTTTGGGTCTATCTATTGGGTGATGCATAAATTTAGGTAAAATCAGTCAGCTAAAGACAGAGAAACTATAAAGTTCAATTGGAAAAAAAGATATTTCTTATGAATTATACATGCATGATCACTCAAAAAAATTCACCTCACTTGGAGACTCCTTGATTGTGATGAGAAACAGAAGGGTAGTTTTTCTTCATGTAAATAGGTTTAATTTTTTACCAAATTTTCATTGATCCAAGCCCAAGAATTTTTTAAATCTGGGGTTGAGACTTGCTATGAGTGCAAGCACTTAAAGTTAATTATTCTCCCACTTGATTAAGGAGGTTGCTTAAACTGAACTTTATACTTGGATGTGAATTTTTGTAAATAGTGAATTGTCATGTGAAAGGAACCAAGAATCTATAATCCCATTATCTCAGGTAAACCAATGGATCTAGTCCAAAAACAATTACGTTTTTGAGCAGTAATGTTCTGAGAGCCTGATTAGCAATTGTGGGTTGCCTTACTTAAGTGTACCAATCAGATCGGGGCGAAAATATGAAATTAACAATGTATCGAAGACTTTCTTTCGAAAATGATGTCTGCTCAATTATTGGAAAAGGGTTGGCGATACCAATTTCATTGAAAAGTTCAAAAATACAAGGCACGGTTTTGTAATTAAGAGCCAAATATGACCAACAAAAGGTCAGCAACATTGAATGACTATTAGTTACAATGAGTTTCAAATTCACTTGAAAAATTTTATCCAAAATACATACGGATTGACTGGTGGATTTGATTTAGGTAGATAAGCTTATTATCTCGGAGTTGGACAAAGATTAATAAGGGATGGAGCTTTATATCCTTTGCAGGCTCAAATTTTGATTTAATTGATGTGTTGGCTGTGTGTCAACTGAAATTAATTAGGATCAGACCAACATGTATAAGAAGGCACATAAAAGAGACTTACAACCTAAAAGACAACAAAAACTTGGTTATGGGTCTCACAACTTTACCCAATTGGTAAGGTAACCTAAATGGTTTAGTTTGATGAACTTTTAGCTTTAAGCCAGACCGGTTAAACAAGATTAGAATTACATCTATTGAAAAGTCATAGTTTTCTATTTGATAGGTGACGTGGGAGCTTCCCACAAAAAATCCAGCAGCGTTCTCAGCTACAATATTGGGACAAATATGTGATACCTGATACAGTACCACGAAATGTAGAGAGAGACCGTGGGCCTCGTACAGACAACCTGGGAACTCATAAAATTTAGGCTCATAACATGCATTAAACTCAAAAAAGTACTTTACTTGCCGAAACATACCATAGAAGGGCTTTTCGGCATAAATTTGTTTTTCCAAAAATACCAATTTTTTTCCCAACTCTTTCTAACACCTTAATCTTCACCTTCCCCTCGTTGATTTCGTGCTAAAACCCATATGAAAGCTTTCAACTTAATTCGGATGCTTCCGATACAATTTTGGCGCCTCCAACGGCTACCAAAAATGATAAAAACACAAAAACAAGGCAAATATATAAACGGAAGGGTGGGGAAGGAAATGAAAGCCTCAAATGACATGAAAGAGGTGTTCGTACCCTTTGAATTTGCCTCCGAATCCTGAATCGTGAGCTGCGGTTTTCAATTGCCGCACCCCAGCATCAGACCGCGACTCTGCTACAACGCAGATCACATAGGAGATCGCGAAATCACCTACAGACAAGTGAGGAAGCTATCGCATGAGGGAACCGAATGAGGGAGCAGAAATTCGGGAGAGAGGGAAAGAAATCAGAGATCTATAGGCCCTAATTGACCGAAGACAACAACTAAAAGGATTGAAGGTCAGTTGAGAACAATAATTGTGTAATTAGGAATATAACAAAAAATTATTTAGGTTAAAAAAACATATAACTTTTGAATTTCATATCTCTCAATCCGTTAACAATTCATGCATAGTGCTTTATATGTAATTAATTGATTTCATGCTTAGAATTTAATAAAATTATTTTGATCGAATTCTGAGAGATGAAAAAGTTTGAATAGTTTTCAAATGTGTTAAACTTTACCAAGTTTCTTGAAATTTTGGGCGTTACAGCTCTCCCCTCCTTACAAAAAATTTTATCCTCGAAATTTCTAATTTTACTGGAATAAGAAGGGATATTTTTGTAGCGTGACTTCTTTTTCCCAAGTGGCTTTCTTTTCAGCCATGTGCCTCCACTTTATCTTCACAAAAGGAATCTGTTAGTTTATGAGCTTCTTAATATCAGTTGCTAAAATCTGTTAAGGCTCTTCAATATATGTTAGATTTTTATGTACTTCAATACCTTCATATGAAATTCTCTGCTCTGAATTTGAAAATCATTTTCTTCGCATTAAGATATGAAACACACCATGAATATCTGACTTCCACGGGTAACACTTATCTGAATAGTTTTCAAATGTGTTGAACTTTACCTAGTTTCTTGAAATTTTGGGCGTTACAGCTCTCCCCTCCTTACAAAAAATTTTTATCCTCGAAATTTCTGATTTTACTGGAATAAGAAGGGATATTTTTGTAGCGTGACTTCTTTTTCCCAAGTGGCTTTCTTTTCAGCCCTGTTCTTCCACTTTATCTTCACAAAAGGAATCTATTAGTTTATGAGCTTCTTAATATAAGTTGCTAAAATCTTTTCAGGCTCTTCAATATATGTTAGATTTTTATGTACTTCAATACCTTCATATGAAATTCTCTGCTCTGAATTTGAAAATCATTTTTTTCGCATTAAAATATGAAACACACCATGAATATCTGACTTCTGCGGGTAACACTAATCTGTAGGCAACTAGAATGACCTTTTCTATAATTTCGAAAGGACCACTATACTTGAGACTCAGCTTGCTTCCTTAACCAAATCTAGTTGTACCTTTCGTTGGCCTGACTTTTAAAAATATGAAATCTCCAACTTCAAATTTGACTGCTTTGTGCTTTGGGATTAGTATTTCTACTATCGATCATCAACAACTTTCAATCTATCGCTAATTAAACTAATTTTCTATGTGGTTTTATCAACAAGCTCAAGACCTAACATTTGACGTTCACCAACTTCAGCCAAATTGAGTGGAGTACTGCAATTTCCGTCATACAGTGTTTCATAAGGAGCCAATTTGATACTAGAGTGATAGCTATTGTTGTAAACAAACTCGATCATTAGGATGTGATAACTGCCTCCAAAGTCAAGGACACAAAGCCTTAACAGGTCTTCTAATACTTGAATTGTACTATGATTTTCTGCCAATTTATGGATGTAAACAGTGATGAAATGTAACTATGTACCCATACGTTGTTAAATGTCTTTCCACAACTTGGACGTGAATATTTCATCTCTGTCAGAAACTATAACTTTTGAAATACTGTGCAATCTAATAATTTCTTTTACATACAATTTGAGCAGCTTATCCAATGAATTTGTTTGTCTGATAAGCAAAAAATGAGCTGACTTGGTTAATATGTCAATAATGACCCAAATACTATTATGATCGTCTTGAACAAAGAAATCCAATAATAAAAGTCAGCAAAATATTCACATTTTCATTCAGGCATCGGCAAAGATTGTAGCAGTCTGTTGGGTCTCTAATACTCGGCCTTTACAATCTAACATGCTTGATATTAAGATGCATATTCAACAACATCCTTATTCATACCTGACCATCAAAATGTCAATTTCAAATTTGACACGTTTTTTTGAAACGATCGATCGAGAGCTCGAAATTTGAAGAAAACCAAATTTGACACGTTTTTTTTTACTCAATCATCGATGAGGTTGTCCGAACAACCTCGAATGACGAAACGGATTGTGTCGTCGGGTCCAGAACGTAGATTTTACCTAGGAAGGACGCTCACTTTGTTGTAGTTTCATGCGCGAGAAAATAGCACACAAATCGAGGGATGTTCAATATTAATTAAAAAAATAATAATTCTTTTCACTTAAATCCCTAACCCCTAAATTCACGCACGGCCTCTCGTCCCCTCTCTTTCTCTCGTTCGCGACCCATACGCAACTCGCCCTGCTTCCCAAGCAAAGCCCTAGCCGAACCCGATCCCCTTCTTCTCTCGCGAGTTGTTGCGCCCGAACCCTAGGGTGGAATTCGTCCAAGCCAGCGCGTCTTCGACTCGAGGTCCCTTCCTCTCTGCTGCTCTGCCTAAAAGCTCCTCACTGTCGCCACGCTTCTGTCTTCACCTGCTCCCTGCCGCGCTCCAGCTTTCTACCCGCCACGCTCCTCTGTGCCTCTTGTCGCTTCTCGCCCGTCGCCTTCAGGTTTCGGTTCACCCCGAGGTGAGTTCAAGTATTCTTCCTCCTCCCTCTTCTACTATAAAAACCCCACTTGGGGAAGGGTTTAGGGGTCGGTCGAAATTCAAAGGAAGGGGGGGAGTACTGCCATTTTTTATTTTGGATTCGCTTGTTGTTTTCCCTTGAGTGGTTTGGTGTTCTTGAGGTGTTGTTTTTTTCTTGTTCTTCTCTTGAAAAAAAAAATCAAGCAAGTTATCCCTTCCTCTTTTAGCTATTCATTACCGTTGGTTGTTTGCTTGGTTGCTTGTTCTAGCTTCAATGTTTCTCTGGATAAAATAAAAAAGGAGAGGAAAAAGGAAAAAAAAGAGAGGAAGAATGGTCTATACTTTTACTTCTTTAGTCCTTCTTATGGTGGCATGATTGTTTGTTTTGCATGAAAGTTTAGTCTCTCAAGCATAAATGTTGAATTTGTTTAGCATGTTGTTCATTTTTTTTAGATGGTTTGGAAGGTTTCTCATGCTCTATTAAAAGAAGTTTGGAAAATGATTTGAAACTACGTTGGTAGTGAAGGTTTTGAAACTTTGAAAGTTTCTTTTCTTTTTTTTTTTAATAAAAATAAAATGAAAAACACATTTTTGCCTTTATTCTGAATGTTTGGAAGGTTTGAAGGCTTCATTTAAAGAGGTGACAGAGCTGGATGTTGTGGCATTTTGGGAGTGTGAAACTTACTATTTTATATGACAAAAGAGATGCCTTAAGCTTGTGGGTTCATCATTTTGAGAGGGGTCGTCCATAATTTTGAGAAAGGATAATGTTGGCTTCTAGAGCCTATTCTCCTTATTTATTATTCTATTTTTTTTTTTAGACTTGGATATGTGTGGTTCCTTTGCCACTTTGAGGAAGGTTTAAACTAAAACGTCCTTTTGTCTCCAATGTGCGCTACTTTCCTTGGAAAAGGCTTGATGCTTTAAGACTCATTTTGAGCACCACATACATGTTAATTCATGTTAGTTCAAGGTATTTGAGGTATTGTTTTGGATGATGCCTACACGGGTCCGAGGTGTAAGATGCGCCTAACTTGTTTCACTTTGACAGGTTATAACTGTAAATTAATTTCTTTTAGGATGTGAGGGATTCCTAGAACTTCACTTGTATGGTTTGCATATCCAACAGTTAATTCGGATTTTTTTTACAATTGTGCTACCTCATCCATGCAAGAAAAAGCTATATTTTCGCTCATCTTGCAAGTAAAATGATGGTATTTTGGGCTCCGACATGAGAACTCATTGATTTTCTTTTTTATATGCACATGAGAATTTTGTTTTGAAGATTGGATATCAAGTATGTAAACATAAGGGAATTCTTTTGTTATATGCTTTGTGTTGTTGGAAATCTTGTAGCTTGCCGATTTGAGAATTTTCGTTGCATATTATACATTGAAATAGTGAAATTTGTGTGTTAGATATGCAAATACATGGAAGTTAGGTGGCATTTCTATGTGAATTCATTTAAAGTCCCCTTCACTATAAGGTCAATTATCGAGTCCATCAACTTCTTTCCCCTTGGGTACATATGAAGCAAAACAATGCAAATACAAAAAAAAAGTCGGCATTTACATACACACTTTTTAAATTCTATTTATTTGCATGTCTAATACTTGAACCTCAAATTTCATATTAAACCTTGCGATGACTTGTGTTCCAAATTGCTTAAACATTATTCTTACCCTTCCATCTTGTGGATATTTATATATATGCTACACAATTCTTTTGTATTTCCATATCTAACGCAAATTTCTTTTTATAAATATGCACCATTTCAGTTTAAACAAAGGTTGGCCTTTGATATATGCTATTTGTTCCACGAAAGTCTTATTGAAGGCCTATGGGTGGAATACTATGTTGGATTTTAAATCTTCCCTTATTGATTTGGAAGAGCTTTAAGATGCATTTTGTAAGCCTGAAATGTTGCGGCTTTGGGTGGCTTTTGGCCCATTGTTTGGGCTGCGATTTTCGTTATGTTGGGGTTGTTTTGGTGCCCTGTTTGAGCTGCAGTGTTGAAAAGATTTGGGATTATTTTGTGTCCCGTTTGTGCTGCGATTTTTTTAGGGTACTTGTAGCTTATTTGGACCACGGTTTGGAAGTTTTAAATGCTATTTTTGTGGGCTGTACGGCTGCAGTTTTTTGGGTTTTTTTGCAGCTTATTTGGACCACGGTTTGGAAGTTTTAAATGCTATTTTTGTGGGCTATACGACTGCAGTTTTTTGAGTCTTTTGCAGCTTATTTGGACCACGGTTTGGAAGTTTTAGATGCTATTTTTGTGGGCTATACGGCTGCAGTTTTTTGGGTCTTTTGCAGCTTATAAGGGCCATGGTTTGGAAGTTTTAAATGATGTCTTAGTGGGCTATATGGCTGCAGTGTTTGGGGTCTTTGTAGCTTATTTATGCCATGATTTTGGGCAATTTTGAGATCACTTCAACGGATCCCCCCTTTTAGAGTCTGATGAGGTGCGACCCTCACCAGCACTCCTCCTGACTTTTATAATCATATCAGCATATATGATATATTATATTTCATAATTCATTCATATACATACTTAGAAGCATAGAAATCATATCATCCAAAATATGCAAACTATATAAAGTTGCTAAAACTAATATAATAAAAATACGTGCCCAAAACATATATACAAGCTCTTAAAACTATCATGCAAAAGTTGTAAATGACACACCTAGCTACTTGTTTCGGTGCTCGTTGCCCTACCTTGAAGGCAATAATGAAGAATGAGCAACAACGAGCTCAGAGAAATTATCAGGGCTAACATAAGATTACATGGAAAAGGAACAACGTACATGCTTGTAAGAAATTGTACATGTCTACACGTACAAATAATAACACAATAGAATGGTATAAAACATGAAAAGAGAACAGATAGTATAAACATCAGCTCTACAATGCAGCATGTAGGTCGTACTCATTAAATCATAAGTACAGTCAAAAGCATATTCATAAGCATGTTCTTAGGCTGTTTATCGTATGTAATCATAATAATGTCATTTTATATAAGTCATTTCATAGTAATGTCACTTGTTTAACGTATAGAGTTCAATTATCTTCATGTCCTTTCCCAATGTCCAAAAGTCATATAACTATCGATAAAGGTTGGACTTCTCACAACATAACAGTTACTGATAGCCCCTCTGATATCCACAGTTATCTAACGTTCTGTATATGCCTAATTATAACGGTTCCCATAACTACGTCCCCATATAAATATTAGGAGTCAGGAATACAACATCCATGCATAATATACTTGCAAGCACTTGTATAATAGTTTACTCATACATTTATTATGACATTTAAATCATCATTCCTCTGTTAAGCATTTATAAGACATTCCATGTATCGTAGGCATGAAGCATAACAAATGAATAACTATAGGGAATTCATATTATAAGCATAGTAATATGTAGCATAGTCTGATCATAACATTACATGTATCGTAAAAAAAGTAAACATGCATTCATACTTTCAATCGCAGATATTCATTTAGAATATGCAGGAAATTCTAAATGAATCTCTATTAATTAAATATCATATGAAAACCTATAGAATATTATTTTTCTTAAATAAGCATAAGATTATTTCACCTGACTTAACAAAGCAGTCTTACGACGAGTGCCTACAAGCTCGTCTTGAGCTAAACATCATATGAATTCATAACTTGCCAAAAACATATCTCAAAAGGGTATTTCGACATAAATTTGTTTTTTTCCGAAAAACCAAATTTCTCCCCAACTCTTTCTAACACCTTAATCTTCACTTTTTCTTTGTTGATTTCGTGCTAAAACCCATATGGAAGCTTTCAACTTACTTTCGACGCTTCTGATACAACATCTGCGCATTCGACGGCTACCAGAAACGAGAAACGCAAGAAAAACAATACAAATGTCAAAATGAAAGGGTGAGGATGGAAATAAAAGTTTCAAATGACATGAAAGAGGTTTTCATACCATTCAATTTTGCCCCGAAACCTTGAATCGTGAGCTGTGCAGCTATAAACTGCGACTTTGCTATGGTGTAGATCATGTAGGAGCTCGCGAGATCATCTTTAGAAGAGCGACGAAGCTATCGCGTGAGGGAACCAAGTGAGGGAGCAGAAATTCGGGAGGGAAGGAAATTGTAGCACTGGAGGCCCTAATCGATCGAAAACAACGACTAAAAGGAGTGAAGGTCGGTTGAGAACAATAATCTGTAATTAGGAATATAATTAAGGATTAATTAGGTTAAAAAAACATATAACTTCTGAATTTCATATCTCTCAATCCGTTAACAATTCATGCATGGTGCTTTATATGTAATTGATCAATTTCTGCGTAGAAGTTCATAAAATTATTTCGATCAAATTCCAAGAGATGAAAAATTTAGGGTACGTATCAAATGTGTTGAAATTTACCTAGTTTCTTCAAATTTGGGCATTACAACAACCTCCCCATCATCATAATTACTGCAGCCCCCATACAACACCTTATTGTCTCCTGCAGCCCCGTGCCTCCCTGCCACCTCCGTCCTCGCTGCCATCACTGTTCCAACCTCCCTCTTTGCTGCCCTTGTAATTCCAACGCTCCCCTTGTTGCATCGCTATTCTAGCCACCAGAAATTCCATCCCCTTCCCACCAGATGTTGTTCCAGCAATCCCAGACCACATCCCTGCCACCTAACTATTGTCCCGGCCTTCTTGCACCACCTCCCTATAAAATTTCTATTGTTCTAGCCTCTGAATACCCAAATTCCACCTAGCTGTCGCCCAAAACATCAAGGACCTTGTGTTCTGGTGTTATATCCACCCACTTGCTCTGCACTCCCACCTTATCATCATCATTTTGGACACCCAACAACCACCACCATCACCTGCAATCCACCCTAATTTGAGTTGGTGTTGTCATTTGTCGCAATGTTAGATTTCCTTCTGTCGTATTGTTGTAATTTCCCCTTTTAGTTGTGTGGTTGTAACTTCGCTATTCGAATTCAGCAATAATATTTTGTTATCTATTGTTGTTTAGGTTAACTCCAGTATCAATAGGTTTATTGGCCTTGAGTTGACCCAAATTAATCAAAACGGGCCTACACCCATGAAAGACACTTAGAACCTTGGGGATGAGAAAAGCGTGGTAATTGATCTTATGAACTATCCTCTAAATTAATATCCTAACTGGCTTAGTTTGACAAACTTACTAACCTTATGAAAGCCCAATTAATTGAGACCGACATACATTATGATAGCCCTATCGATTAGGATGGACATACATCCATAAGAAGACCCAAATTTTAACTTGCTTTGAACAATCATTGTGAATTTTGATAGGAGTATTGAAAGTAATTATTTTGCATGTTAAAAGGGTCCAATAGACTAGGACTTATAACCTCAAGTCTAAGTGAAATCCAAGAAATGTGCTGAAGCAAAAGCTATTACAGAACTGCGGAAGCGGAAGTCACACGTTACAAAATTCGGCTTTTTGCGTAATAAAATCACAAAATAGTGGGAAGAGGGTGCCAAGATTGCGATTGCAACAATTTCTATTTTTCCTTTTACATTTTCTTTCTTTTTCTGGTTTTTTGCTATTTCATTATTTCTAATTAAGGTACTTGCAATTAGAGGCTTATTTATATAGGGTTTTTGGTAGTTTTGAAGGCTTTCAGTTATTGTCATTGTGTTTTAATATTTTGTTCTCTATTTTATGCTCCCTGAAGTGGTGTATCATCTTCCTTTTGAAAGTGATGCGTATGTATCTTACACAACACATATGGTGAAACCTCCTCACTACTCATACTCTGTTATTTCATCTTTCGACGGTTGCTTTCAATCCGGGCTGCTGTCCAACAGTAAATTTCACCTCATATCCTCTTCCAACGTCATTTACCTCACATCTTATTCCTTCGCTATTCCCTAATCACCACCCCACTAAACCCCCTTCATAAACACCCTCTAGAAACCTTGAAACGGCGTCATCTAGTATTAGAGCCCGACAAATCCTAAATTTTTAGAGATTTGTCATCCCTACATCCACCAAAAATCAATCCTGATGCCTACCACCAAAGCTTAAAGCATCAACTAGCTTTCGACCTACCAAAAAAAATTTTCCAACATCGCCTACCAAGAGCTCCTTTTTCGTCAAAACTTCCATTGGAAAAACGAGACATCATGCAGCCAAGAAGAGACCATCAACGTGATATTCAGGAGATCACTATAGAGGGTATGCAGCAAGAAATTCTTCAGCTACAATAAAGGCTTGCCGCCTTTGCAAGGAGACAAACTCGATGAGATCATCATAGCTACAATAGAAGTGAATCCCTTCCACCATAAAATTTTCAATTACGATGAACCAACACCCTGACGATTTGACATGAAATATCGAAGAAGCCAACATTTTTAAGTGAAATTTGACTTGTTGGATTACGGTCACATGGATCTAGACGAGTTCACTGAATGTTTCTAGAAAATGGAACGAATTTTTGAGTATAAAGGAGCTCCATCTGACAGAGGGTCAAACTAGTTGTATTAAGTTTAAGAAGAACGCTTCCTTGATGGAACCTAAAGTGTCTTCGATAACGGGAATGATAAAATAAAATTACTATCCAGTTCAAGATGAAATTAAAGATACAACGGAAGTATCTATCAATACATTAAAGATATAATGTGATTTCAAGCAGCTTATGTTAAAAGTGAAACTAATGGAGTTCGATGAGAACACAATAGTCAGATATATTGGGGTATTGAGACCATTCATTGGTAACGTGGTACGATTATAACCCTAATTGATATTACAATATTTCTAGACCCTTGCTCTTAAAGTGATCCTAAAATCAAATTGTCATGGCTCATCATGAACGATAACTCGATAGTCGTGGCTAATAGTCATACAACTCGATAGTCATGGCTCATCATGATCCTGAAATCAAATTGTTCTTAGTTTATCCGCCAGATCCATTTGAAAAATATCCCGATCATGAAATGTTTTTTCATGATCATTTGATTACATTTATATTCATATAAAAGCATTCGAAATATTTTTCTTGCCATTTGAACATGTTTGATGAATTATGCTCTAGCACTAATATTTTAATGCACCAACACACCTTGGCTTATTTGCCAAATCAACCAAAAAGTGTCCAGATTATGAAATGTGTTTTCATGATCATTCTGATTAGATATGTGCTAGTTAGCCATTTATTTTTATAGAGTATTGAAAGTATTCATTTGAGCATGTTTGATAAATTATGTTTCGACACCTCCATTTTAATGCATCAGCATGCCTTTCGAAGCATTGGCACATCTATTTGAGGCGATGTTCGAACTATAAGTCCCCATAAGTCATTTAAAAATGTGTGGATTGTTAACACAATTTTCAAGAAACCAGGTAAAGCTCGGTACCTTTAAAAAATACCGCAAATTTTACATCTCTTGGAATTCAATCGAAATAAGTTTATTAAATTCTACAAAAGAAATCAATTAATTTCATATAGAACATGTATGAATAATGAATGGATTGAGAGATATAAAATTGAGAAATTTTAAGTTTTATTAACTTAATTAATATTTAATTATCCTAATCCTCTTTTGATATCCCGTACCCGCAGTGTTCACCACCACCTATTTTATTTGTTGGATGCATCGTCGACTCTCCAGAGCTTTGTTATTTTCCCCTCCCTTTGCGTTCTCACCCATCTAGAGCTTCCAGCAAGCCCCTGCATGAAATGCAGTTGGGCTACTGTAGCAGTCACACGAACTGGGCACTGGGCCGAATGCAACAGAGCATGATTCAAGGTTCCGGGGAAATTTCTATAAGTGTGAATCCCTCTCTCAAAATATTTGAGACTTTCATTTTCTTCTTCATCCTTTCGTTCAGGCATTTGCCTCATTTTTCGTTCTTTTCTCGTTTTTGATAGTCGTCGGAGGCGCCGATTTTGTGCTAGAAGTGTCTTAATTGATTTTGTGACTCTTTAAAAACATTTTAGCACAAGATCAGAGAGAAATAAGGTTCAGGTGATAGGAAGGAGGAAAAGTAAATTTGATGATTTTAAAAAGGCGAATTTATACCGAAAAGCCCTTTTGAGGTATGTTTTGGTGAGTAAAGTACATTTTTCGGTTAATGCATGTTACGAACTAAATTTTATAAAATCATACGCCATCTATGAGCCCCAGGTTATCAATACGATGCGACGAGCTCAAAACAAGCATGTGGGCACTAATCGTAAGGCTGCTTCGTCAAGCCAGGTGAAATAATCTTATAATAACTTTAAAAAAATAATCTTCTATAGCTTTTCATATGATTTCTATTTTGACACAGATGTATTTAGAAGTTCCTGCATATTATAAATGGATGTGTAATTGAAAGTATGAATGCACGTTTACTTTTCTTACGATACATGTAATGTTACTGTTAGGTTATGCTACATATGACTCTGCATATGATATGAATTTTCTACAGGTATTTATTTATTATGCTTCATATTTATGTCTATGATACATGTAATACCTGATAAATGTTTGATGCATGAGTGATGATTCAAATGTTAAGAGTAATGCTATAGGTAAACTATTACATAAGTGTTTGCAAGTACATTAGCTGAGATGTATTTCCGAATCCTGATATTTTATTCACAGACAAAACACTGGGAACTGCTGAAATCATGCAGTAATAGAAAGCTAGGGAACCGTGGGTATCAAAGGGGCTATCGATAATTGTCATGTTGGGAGAAGCCTAACCTATATCGATAGTTTATATGACATTTAGGGTCGGTGACGACCCAAGATAAAAAGACATGAAAATAGTTGGCTCATATACATTAAATAAGTGACATTACTATAAAATGACATTATTATGATTACATACTATAAACAACATATGAACATGCTTTTGATTATACTTATGATCTCATGCTTACAACGAACATGTTACACTGCAGTCTTAATTTTTACAATGTCTGCTTCTTTTTCATGTTCTCTCTACAATGCTAGCATGTTATTACTTGGGTGTGTAGACATGTACAGTTTCTTACGAGCATGCAAGTTATTTCTTTTTCAAATATAAAATGTTATTTTAGCCTTGATTATTTCTCCGAGCTCGTTGTTGTTCATCTTTCATTTTTGTCTTCCAGGGAGCAGCAACGAGCACGAGGGCGAATAACTAAGTCTGTCTTTGTATAGCTTTTGCACGACAATTTCGGGAACTTGTACATATGCTTTGAGTTCGTATTTTTATTTATATTTAGCAGTTGTGTATAGTTTTCATGTTTTTAATAATGAGATTTTCATGTTTCCAAGTATGTAAAAGAAATACAATGTATCACGTAAATTCTGGCGATCTAGTTAGACTAATTCATCACCCACTGGGTTCTGATTATAAAAGTCACGACAATTGTTGGTGAGAGTTGATCTAACCAAATTGCTAGCCTCTATCGCACCACGATTGACCCTACCAGCGGGATTAGTTGGAGTGTGACACATTTAGGAATTCTCTACTCCATATAGCTTTGACGAAATATACCTCTAATATATTGGCATAATTCTCAATGTGACAGCACATAATTGGTGTTTATGTTGTNCTTTAGGGTTGGTGACGACCCAAGATAAAAAGACATTAAAATAGTTAAGTCATATACATTAAATAAGTGACATTACTATGAAATGACATTATTATGATTACACACTATAAACAGCATATGAACATGCATAAGAACACGCTTTTGATTATACTTATGATTTCATGCTTACAATGAACATGTTACACTGCAGTCTTAATTTTTATAATGTCTGCTCCTTTTTCATGTTCTCTCTACAATGCTAGCATGTTATTACTTGTATGTGTAGACATGTACAGTTTCTTACGAGCATGCAAGTTATTTCGTTTTCAAATATAAAATGTTATTTTAGCTCTGAATATTTCTCCTAGTCCGTTGTTGTTCATCTTTCATTTTTGTCTTCCAGACAGCGGCAACGAGCACGGGGGCGAACAACTAAGTCTGTCTTTGTATAGCTTTTGCACGACAATTTCGGGAGCTTGCACATATATTTTGAGTTCGTATTTATACTTATATTTAGCAGCTGTGCATAGTTTTCATGTTTTTAATAATGAGATTTTCATGTTTCCAAGTATGTAAAAGAAATACAATGTATCACGTAAATTCTGGCGATCTGGTTAGACTAATTCATCACCCGCTGGATTCTGATTATAAAAGTCACAACAAGTGCTGGTGAGAGTTGATCTAACCAAACTGTCAGCCTCTGTCGCACCACGATTGACCCTACCAGTGGGATTCGTTGGAGTGTGACACATTTAGGAATTCTCTACTCCATATAGTTTTGACGAAATATACCTCTAATATATTGGCATAATTCTCAATGTGACAGCACATAATTGGTGTTTATGTTGTTTGTACTTCGCATGTTGTCATATTTTACTTGAAACGTAAGTGAGTTGACTAGGCAACAATAACAACAAGCCTTTATCCCACTAAATCGGGTCGGCTATATGAATCATTTTTCTCCATCGTGTCCTACTGAGTGTCATGTTTTCATTTAATTCTAATAAATCAATGAGTTCACTATATTCCATCAAATTCAAATACGATGAAGATTGACTTTTTTTAATCTATGCATATATATATATATATATNGTATGTATGTATATATATGTATGGATGTATATATGTATGTATGTATATATGTATGTATATATATATGTATGTATGTATGTATTTGTGTCGCGCACTTATATCAGTTGGTCGGACATTTGCCTGTCAGTTGTAAGTCTCCTCTGATCTGGGGTTCGATATCCCCCGAGTGTAGGGTGTGGTACTCAAATTCTTAGATTCATGAGGGATGGTCGCAGCTCGTATAATAGCCTCCGGCCATTCTTTTAATATATATATATATATATATTCTTAAAGTTCTTCAATGTGTCATGAAACAAAAGCATTCCATCGCATGTTTTCAATAATAAAATTTGCACCTAACCTAACTAAGAATAAAGACCATGGGTATTTCAGTAATATTGAAGTAGCGTAGTCAAGCCCACTTATGTCTTCCAAAGTTGCCCATCATCTTTGTTTAAGCATGGCAGCCAACGGAGAGCCCATGGGTGTTTTAGCAATGTTGAAATTACATGGTCATGCCCACTACTGCTAACAAAAGTTGTCANTTGTTGTCCAAAGTTGCCTATCATCTTTGTTTAAGCATGGCAGCCAAAGGAGAGCCCATGGGTGTTTTAGCAATGTTGAAATTACATGGTCATGCCCACTACTGCTAACAAAAGTTGTCAATCCATCTTTATTTAAGCATGGTCTCCAAGGCAAGCATTTAGCTCCCTAAAGCCATATTGATGATCAGCAGTGGATGAAAATACTCTAGATAATTTGAAGAAAAATGGTGCAAGGTCTTTACGCTCTGTTCAAATCAAGATTGAGGACAGTAAAGTCACTGGCTTTGATTGAATCAAACATCTAACATGTAAGGAAGAGAGTAAAGAAAAAAGGGGTAAGTCATGCTTACATGAGAGCGGGTGCGCAAGGGAATGAAGAGTAAGGTAGACTGATTCAACTACAACCACATGACAAGATGAACAGTACTCAACCAATTAATTAAGAAACTATAGTTAAGGAAGTTGTTCATTACAAGAGCTTATAATTAGCTTTTAGACTTAATCAACCCTAATTTTGAGGCAAACAAATGTCATCTGAGACTATGACAGGTACATTCATTACACCCTTTCTTGCATAACTTCGCGCTAAACTATAGCATTACCGTTAGATGAGCTTTGCTTTGTCATAAAAAAAAAATTAATCAATAGAATTCAATTATGTAAAGGGATTGATTAGACCCTCATGTTTGTTATACCAGTGTAAAATTATTTGACTTTTGCAACTGGAGCTTGTTAAGATGACTAAGGACTATTGAGTTAAGCAATATTTCTGCATTTAGGCATGTTCAAATGGTAGGGAGATGATTTAATCCTTTGAACATTTTGAACTATAACACATATATGCAACTCGACCACTAGAGCTAATTGAATTGGTAGGAAAATCATTTAATCCTTTGAACTTGTTGAACTATCACAAATGTATGCCAACTCGGCTACTAGAGCTTATTGAATTAACTTAATAGCTCGACCCTTACATTTATAAGCTGGGGTGTCAATTTGCCGTTAGGCTTCAAATAATGGACTTGTTAAACTATCATTTATAGTACTAAATCAGCTATTGAAGCTTATTAAATTAACCAAATCAGCTAATAAAGCTTATTAAATTAACTTGACAACTCAATCCTTTGACTTATGAACTAGCTTTTTGGTTCTACCTAGAAGCTTAGTGTACCAATTAAAAGATGATTCGGCCCTAGGACTTACTGAAATTTGTTTAACATGATAGCTCAACCCTTAGGGATGTGAGCTCAGAATATCGATTCAATCCTTATTCTTATTGAACTAAGAGAAGAATAGCTAGTCAAAGAAATCACCAAAGAAAAAATGTTAAATCTTATGCTAGACAAAGAGATGATTTCACGTAAAAATAGCAATCACACTTGCAGTAAAGTAAAAAAATAATCAACTTCTAAAATAGTATGCAACATTAAACAAAAGTTAGAATTTTATTATTAATAAAAATAATATTTTACAAATTTTAAGATCTTTTATTTATATTCCCAAACTCTGGAAGTCATTTGTCAAAGATAATACATTGGCTCAAGCATCCGCAATCCATAACAGCAAACCCAAATGTAAATAAACATCATATAGGAATTGGCAGAAGTCACTTCATCAAATAAAATTGAATTTAAATCCTAAGAATGTGCATATGGCTATAGGAACCAAAGCCATCGTTGAACAAGCGTTGATGCTAAATCACTATGATCAATGCTATTCTAGTGATTTGATAAAGGACTCCATGAAGATGAGCTTACAAAGTTTAACGTCTGTTATAAGAAACCGTTTAAGGAACTGACTCTTTAATAATAACGACTACAATTATCCATCATTCCCCATCACACCCCCAGTGCTCACCTCTCTAACTAATTTGAACCACTATGTGCATTTGTCACCTGATTAATTTTCCATGCTAGCTCTTTAAAACGCAAATTAGACAGTATTCACCCCTCACTTTTCTCTCTTCTCCTTTTCCATTGTCTTTCCTTCAATTTCCTCTAAAGCATGTGTCTAACATAAATATCAGTTAAGATCATAAAAGCATTCTTTAAAGTAGCAAACAAAAAGAACAAAACAAATATACTCAAAAATAATAAAAATAATAAAGAACTATAGTTATTACAAAAGCTTCCTTGTAAACTCACATGACCCTTGGCGGCGACACAGACAGCTCAAATCCTTCACGCCTCATGTTTTCAATTAAAATACCTGGGATTTACAACAACTGTAAGCACAAGAATATCTAATATATCATAGGATAAATTGACTCGAGTTATTCAAAAAATATAAAAAAGGAATAAAAAACTGAAAATATAATAAATGATAAATAAACTGAAATGGAAAAAAAAACACACAAAACATACCTAATTGTAGCTCTCCTCTCCCTTGAACTTCAAAGGATTCAGATGCACCTGGAATAACATTTATAGCAAGATTTGTTTCAGCTTCAGCCAACAGGCGGTCACCTATTTTTCCTCCAGTCAACTGAAATTTAAAATTTATAGTAAATAAAGTAAGGTTTGTCGAAGCCTGAACCAAATCATAAAGTTTCAATATCAACCTATCCTCTGTGGTTCTGAATTTTTGGGGCCAGGTTAACTTTCCAGTTGGGTGGCTGAAATCAATTCAAACAGAATCAAGATGCAGACCTCGTACTTTCACAACACTTTATATTTAGTATCATAAAACTCCACTATTTGGAATAATGAAGCCTACCTCAAAATCTTTTTACATTAATATAGTCTAAATTAAATTATTAAGATAATTTCAGAAGATAAACCACAGATTTTAAAAAAAAATCTGATGGTCATATTAAATTTGCAATTTCAAGATTACAAGACATTCTTCATTGAGCAATTACAAAGGCTGGGTTATAATTCCATTTTTAATATTTCGTGAAAGAAAGACATGATAAGAACTTCATGGCGAAAGATTTCAAGTCGAAACATCTGTCGAAGGAATTGGCCTAAGTATTATATGCAGAAGATGATAAGCCAAAATATCAGTTGTGGTGCAAAATGAAGAATAAACTCATACAAAGTCATCGAAGTGATTCCAAAGTGAACTTTAACACATTGCATAAAATAAACCTCAATTTATAGAACCTCTAAAGCATAAGACTTCCAAGGAGCTTTCATTGTAAATTACTAAAGTTGTGCCAACAAATCAAGTACCCTTTAAGGTCTACATAGTTGTATGGATTTGTTGATAAATGTGGGTTAAGACTGTCAAGATCAAATAAAGGCAATTCAATTAATGCCATGTGTCTCCGTAAAAAGGAACTCCCTGTAATATCCTCCCATCGCTCAGCTTACGTATGAGTCTACACCTTTATAGAAAAACAGAGGCGGCGGACTTGAAGTGACATAAAAAAGCCACAACTATAAGCTAGGGAGTATTTAGTCTGAAAAGAAGCTGCCAATGAGTACATAGTAGCCGCATCCCACAACTTACTCGATAATGTCAACATTGATTCACAAAAAGGAGGAGCTTTATTTTGGATGAAAGAACCATGCATTTTATTTCCGAATGAAATTTCCAACTAACGCTAACAAAGTAGATCAAATAAAATTGGTTGTTTGGTTTGTTGAAAAAGGGAGTGTAAGAGAAATATAATGTTAAAGTAATGTACTATGTTTGGAATTTTTTATAGTTATTTGGTTCAGTATAAAATAAATACATAATTTTGTACTTTATTGTTTGGTTTGAAGAAAATAAATTCAATGTAAAATAAACCTGTTAAGTTTGGTGGCGGTGACGGCGGGCCACGGCAAGCAGAAGGGGGCAGGCAGCTGCGACAGGTGGCTGACGATTGTGGTGGCGGTCAAGTGCAAGCAGGCAGTATCAATGATGGGCAAGACGCGAGCAGCAGCTAGTGGCAGTGTCACTTAATGCAAAGCACTCTAAGAACTTTCCTAAGTGATCAAGAGGTTAAGGGACCGTTTGGTTGAGTAGATATATGGTGTATTGTGATTCTTTTGCATAAATTTTAGAAAATAGTGTGTTTGGTTTGAAGAATTACAAATGCAATATAAAAATCTAAATAAATTTGAAGAATACATCATACTTCATTTTGGATTAATAAAATTCCCCAATTTGACTAAACTTGAATTACATCGTTCATTAAAAATATAAAAATACTACCGGCAAGCCACCACTCGCCACCCCCACCCCTACCCCTGACCCTGCCCATCGCAAGCCGCCATTGACTTTCATTGGCCGCCACGCCGCCGTCGCAACCGTCGTTCGCCGCCAGTTGCCCATCCGTCTCACATTGTCGCTGCCACCAGCTGCTAGTCGTCTACCCAATGTCAGTCGTCCTCCCTCCCGCCTTCTGCAATAGCCAACTGCAAGCCGTCGCTACCTACACTGACCGTCCTCCTCCTGCCGCCCACAAACCCACCCCTGTCGGCGTCTTGCCCCTCTACTGTCGAACAAAAAAGATATTTTTTAAAGAATATTATTTGAAATACATTATTTTTAATCTACTCCAAACCAAACAAAAAAATTTAAAAGTCTTGTGTTTATTTTACGGTGAGCCAAAAAACTCTAAATATTTTAAATACGTTGTAATTATAGTACTCTGCTAATCTTTTACAATGCATTTCATTTTCAAGAAAAAAAACAGCCCTAAAAAAAAGCATGGCATTTGAAGACATAAGCACCTGGGATGCTAGTCAGACATCTGGTTCAGTCCCTCACGGATGGATCAAAGTCAACGTCGATGAAGCTCTTCTACCTTATGGTATCACTGCCACGAGTGCCATTATTCGAAATGAACAAGGTGAGGGACTTATTGCCGCGGGACGAGTTGTGGAGCATTGGGATTGGGCCAAAGTGAAGCTTGAAGCCATCTGTTTTTTTCATAATATTTTTGAACCATGGATGTTTGAATGCAATGGCATAATCATTGAAGGGGACAACATTATCGTTACGTTGTTTATGAGATCAACCATGAAGAAGGAGGTTTGGCAAAACTAAAATGAAGACGATGTAGACTTTGCCTTTTATGCTCAAGTTTAGACAAGTTTTGCATTCTGATATACCACGAGACAATAAGAGGGTACCCTTTTTTTGTGCTAGGCTTGCCCTTAATGATCCTCTTATTCTGATGCATGTAGATGATGATAAGGAACTCTCTACCTTACTTGTAGATTATAGTTCTCACTTTTGTACATCATAGAAGCATAAATGCATAGTTTTTGTACCTTTTTGATATAGAAATGCAAAATGCATACTTTCAAAGAAATCCCTAATGAGCCTACGTTTAATGAACATGGCTTAAAACATCATCCCTAATGAACTCAAGGAAAACAATCACTCGTAAGCCCATTTGTATTTAATTTTTTTGTCTACAACCCACAAACCAACCTCTGACAACGTTAGTGGCTTGGCACAAACCACCAGGCTAATCATTATCAGCCAATTTTCATTAGATGTTGACAATGTACCGATTTGATCATCAACATGTCATATCCTAGTCTAACCAACCCAAAATACATATAGTTCCAGAGAAAAAAAAAATATTTTACAGATAACAATGCCTCATGAGAATATGCATCATGCATTATTAAGAACACTCAAAGAAAAAAAAAACTTAGGATTTGATAAAATTTTTAGCTCTGGTCAATATTTTAGTCAAAACATGATTTATATGTGAAAAAAACTAATTAGTAGGATAAATAATGATATGAACAAACTAAATTCAAAAACCATTTATCTTTGCAGTTATCTCCATTATTCAACAAAAGAGCATCATATATATAAGAACCATACCAATTTGCAATAATAATAGCATTTGTTAGTGTAGTAACCAAAAAACAAAAATGAAAAGAAATCTCAAAAGGTAGAGTTGATTCAATCAATCATCTCGTTAGTTTCTTTTAGGAGACGGGCATCTCATTTCAACAAGATGAAACAAAGAGCGAAAAGGAAGAAATAGAGAAAAAAGGTTGTGACCATCTCAAATCTTGTTGTTGACACCGCATCTGAGTGAAAGAAGGTTGTCGGCGTTACTTACAATTGATTTGACACTCACGTGAGTCTAAGTGCATCTGCAGTGGAGGTGCTCGGTTCCCATGTGTGGGAGGAAGGATGATGTCGCGAGAAACAGGAGTTGTGCCCTAGCCTAGCAAAATGGAACAACAACAACAACAACAACAACAAAACCTTAATCTCACTACGTGGGGTTGGCTACATGAATCCTTTTTCTCCATTGCGTCCTATTTAGTGTCATATTTTCATTTAGTTCTAATAAATTAAGATCATTTTTAATACAATAAGCCCAAGTCTTCCTAGGTCTACCTCTGCCTTTCTTAACACAAGTCGAATCTAAAACATCTACTCTCCTAATCGGATCATCTAATGGTCGACGTTTAATATGACCAAACCATCTAAGACGACTTTCTCTAATTTTGTCTGTCACAGGAGCTACACCAACCCTATCACGAATATATTCATTCCGCATTTTGTCTCTAAGTGTAAAGCCACTCATCCACCTAATCATTCTCATCTCGGCAACACTTAACTTATTATTATGCTTCTCTTTTAAAGGCCAACATTCAGCGCCATAGAGCATTGCAGGTCTCACCACCGTCTTATAAAATTTTCCTTTCAGTCTTAGCGGTACTTTTCTATCACACAAAAGGCCCGAAGCATTCCTCCACTTCAACCAACCAACTTGAATTCTACTATTAACATCCCCATCTATATCACCATCGCTTTGGACAACGGACCCAAGATATCTAAATCGTTCACACCTTTTAATAATTTGATCACCCAAAATCACACTTCTGTCACTAGAGCTATTACTACTAAAATTACATTCCATGTATTCAGTTTTAGTTCTACTTAAACGAAGGCCTTTAGACTCCAAAGTAGACCTCCATAATTCAAGTTTTTCCTGGGCTTTTTCTCTCGTTTTATCCACGAGAAGAATATCATCAGCAAAAAGCATACACCAAGGTACATCCTCCTGTAGATGTCCAGTAAGACCATCCATAACTAAAGCAAAAAGATATGGGCTTAAAGCCGATCCCTGATGTAATCCAACAGAAATAGGAAAATATTCTGTCAATCCTCCTTCAGTTTGAACACAAGTAACAGCTCTAGTATACATATCTTTAATGACTTGAATATAAGTCATATCAACACATTTCTTCTCGAGAACTCTCCACAGGATATCTCTTGGAACCTTATCGTAAGCTTTTTCTAAATCAATAAAAATCAAATGTAGATTCTCCTTATTACCTCTGAACTTCTCCATCAAACTTCTCAATAAATGTATAGCTTCCATAGTAGACCTGCCGGGCATAAATCCAAATTGATTATGAGAAATTTTTGTGATGCGTCTTAACCTATGTTCAATTACCCTCTCCCATAATTTTAAAGTATGACACATCAACTTAATTCCTCTATAATTTGCACACTCTTGTGCATCCCCTTTATTCTTAAAAATGGGAACCAAAATACTCTTCCTCCACTCCTCAGGCATCTTTTTAGTTTTTAAAATAATATTAAAGAGTTTAGTAAGCCAAGAAACTCCCAAATCTCCCAAATATTTCCACACTTCAATTGGGATATCATCAGGTCCTACAGACTTTCCACCTTTGGTTTTCTTTAAAGCCTCCTCAACTTCTTTTTTGCTAATGCGACGATAGAAATGATACGTTTTACTATTATTCACGATATTAAAATCACTAAGGTCGATCGAATTTTCAGAAACTTCATTAAAAAGTTTATCAAAGTAACTCACCCACCTATGTTGAATATCTTTTTCTAAGAAAAGTACTTTTTGGTTTTCATCTTTAATACACTTTACTTGAGTTAAATCTTTACTTTTCTTTTCTCTTTGTTTGGCTAGTTTATACATATATTTTTCACCTTCCTTAGTATCTAATTTATTATAAAGATCATTAAAAACAGAATTTTTAGCGTCATAGATTGTTCTTTTAGACTCCCTGTGGGCCGTTTGATATTTTCTCCAATTCTCTAAGCTTTTACATTCAAACCAATTTTTATAACATAACTTCTTATATTTTATCTTTTCTTACACATTATTATTCCACCGCTAACTATTTTTATTTGTAAATATTTTTCCTTTTGATTCTCCAAGAACATCTTTTGCTACTTGTTGTTTGTGTATTTTTTCTTTTGATTCTCCAAGAACATTTTTTGCTACTTGTTTAATAGTGTTTGTTACTTATAAAATTTTTTTCTTTTGATTCTCCAAGCACATCTTTTGCTACTTGTTTAATAGTGTTTGTTACTTTAAACATCACATTTGTTTCTTCATGAATATCTCAAGTTTTGAAATCTTGAATTTTACTCATAAAATTAATTTTATTTGTATCTTTTAAGTTTCTTCTTTGATTCTCCAAGAACATCTTTTGCTACATGTTTAATAGCGTTTGTTACTTTATCCCACATTACATTTGCTTCTTCATGAATATCCTAAATTTTGAAATCTTGAATTTTACTCATAAAAATAATTTCATTTGTATCTTTCAAGTTTTTCCATCTAATTTTGCAATGATAAGTCCTAGTATTTTTTATTTTACAACTCTTAATCTTAAAATCTAAAACTAATAAATGATAAAGTCCTAATATTTGCAATGATAAGGCCTAGCAAAATGGAAGAAGGAAAAAAAGAAAAGGCTCACACATGTCTTGCGCCTCTAATGCGGACTAGAGTAGAGTCGAAAAGGAAGGAGGATAGAGGAAACCTTAGCTGAAGGAAGGTAACCTCGTCGTGTTGTGTTGAAGTAGGGCCAAACTTGAAGGAAGAAAGAAGGGGAGGCGACGGGGGCGGCTTGTGCTCATGCGGTTTCTTCAGGAGGAAGCTCAAGTCAGTGGATAGGAAACTGATCCAGCCATTAATAAGCTGAGAGTAGGTTTTAATTATTTAATTATTGAATTTAATAAATATTTATGTATGAAATATGGGTTCTTATCTATTAATGTTAGGAATTCAAAGGTGAACAAGTTTCAAAATTGGATCTAGTAAAATTGATGATAGTAAAGGAAGATTAGGGTTCTATTTTTAAAAATATTTAATTTAAATTAATTATTTTAGTATTAACTGCAAAGGTTAAACTTGAAATTTAAGGATTTAAACTCTTAATTAAAATGACAAAATTAAAATTTTAATTATAATTAACTAAAACGCAATAAAATAATGTGAGTAAAATTAATGAATATGAATAATATTTTATATTATAGACGTTAATTTGAAGGATGTGAAGGAAGTTAAGAGCAAGAAAATCGTCTAGGATCGAGAGGTGAGAACTTATATTTCTAAAATACGGTAGTACTTCTTATTTCTAAATGTATTTTGATTTCAATTTTATTACTTTATGTTATATATCATTGAGGTATATATTAGAATTGACTCTTCATATTGTTATAAATATAAAGCACGCATACTAGCACTTATGTATAAACAGTTTCATAATAGTTTTCCTAAGAAGAGATTACATTACTATATAATATGTAGATTCCTATATAGGTGCATATATCAGTTTATTGTATGACCTATAGATCTAGTAAGAATGCATTTATTCATCAATAGTTAGAGATAAGGTGTTTGATAAGAAAAGAATGTATGATAGAAAGAATAAAGTAGTGTATATATGAATATTTGTATATGCATGCTAAGAGAAGTCACTCCCTTATGGTAAAATCAGGAGACACCAATGTACCCATTCACGTAGATGTTATCCTCCACCTCCGACAATTGTGATATTTAGATCTCTAATCGTTGTGTTAACGGGAGAATATCAGCCAAAGTTGAGTAGACACATTTCATCATCAGATAATCCTGTAAATTAAATCATGAATCGATGTGTCGATTGGATGATATCGGTCAAGGGTGTGTTAGATTATATGTTTTGAGAGTACTCCTAAGATGGATGTGAAATTAAGAGTATGAAAAAAAGTTAAGTAAATGTATATAAAAAATTTAGATTATTTCCATCGAGAAAATGTCATGAATAAATAAATTAGATTATTATATGATATTCTAGAATGAAATTTAAAAAATCAGCATCCATATTACCTTCTTTTTCTTGTGTTATTATAGTTTAAAAGTGAGATTGCTATATTGCGTTATTCTAGATAACTAATTATGTTATTTTAATATTTTTTTTAGGTTTTAACTTTTGAATAAAATAAATACTAAATGAGTTATTGTGTACAGAAGGCGAGACTAGCAACCAGAAAAGTAAAAAAAATTATTTGTTAATTAAGTGTTTTATTTAGTGGCTCTTTAAATTAATATTTGAATATTAAATTGTTAGTGATAGAATTAGAATAATAGAAAGTCCCATCATTTGTCCACCCGTGATTAATTTCAAGCCCTTGGTTTGTTTGTGACACTTAGCTCGTTCCCCTTAAGGTTTTCATTAATATGTTCATATTTCCTCTTCAAAGTATATGACAATTTCTCTAAATGTGCCCCTTTTCCTTGAAATAGAAGCACACAATGACTTTGAATCTGCCATGAGACATACTTCTATTGAATGATATAAATAAATTTCTCATCAATTTGCTCCTCTCCAATTATATAAGCTAATTTTAGTATAATTGTATATCATTAATTGAGGATATGATTTAGAATGTATATAGGATAAAAATAATTCAGAAGAACATGTGAGACTCTCGTAATCAATTTTAAAGTTGATTTATTGCACATAAACCATAAAACACTATCCTCAACATTCTACTTAGCTCCCTAAAAATTCACACCAAGGTTTTATCTTCCACAATAATCAGCAAACCAAGAGGTTGCAAGGGTGTTAATCATTTGGTCAGTTGCATAAAAGGAGAAGGGGAACAAAGGAAATCAGGTGGCTTCTCAAGGATTTTTGCATTGCTACATGTACCCTTACTGTCAATCTTCTGAAGCATTCAATCAATTTTGTTAACCAGCTTTAGACTCAACGTGCGGAAGATTGATTGTTGGTCTTCACACCAATAAAATGTGAAAAAAAATGAAGGGTTTGGCCCATTAGCATCCCATCACAACAATCAGCGGTCTCCTTTGTTAAACTGGTCTAAAATAGAGTTTCTCTATCCTCAAAATCATGGACAATAAAGGTGATATGGGTATCATCAATGCCGAGAACAACTCATACCAGCAGGCAACTGCTTTCTTCTTCTACCACATGGTATTTGACAACGGAGTATATCTATCTTTTTTTTCCATCTCATATGATGAAATGCAAACTCTAATTGTACCATTTTTAACCTTGCTAGAATATTTTAGCTTTGTGCAATCATAAATGTAGGTGGATCTCATTAAAATATATACACTGCATGTTACAGTGCGTGTAATTTATATGCTGCAGCATTTTGATCAGTCGTCTTTGTTATTACTCAAAATTATCATTATTATCCAAAAAACTTATATCAATATTTTTAGCGTAGAAAATTCTCAAATCCGAGTGATGGAAAGTCTAGAAGATCAAAAGCTTAGATGACAAACTCCAACCACCGGAAAAAAAAAAAACTGTTGACTATTTTCACCATAGTAAGCTTCATCATCTTTGACAAAACAAAGCCACCACCTATTGCTCATGATGAGTGAGTGGACGAAAAGCAAGTGCTGGGAGTTATTCACGCATCTTATACATGAACATTGCCTTCAACATTCTCAGTGAAGTGACCCTAACATGTGTGATAAAGAGAAACAAACAAGTACAAGAAACCCTCTGTCAACAACAAGGTTTATTTTCTGCACAATAAGAACATTAACGAGTTCGATTCAATCACAAGTCAGTTGGGTTCTATGAAAATCAACTTTGATGATAAAATTCTATGCCTTAAGTTTGCTTTTGTTGTTAACTTAAAATTAACATTGAGAGTAATGATTATTATGGAAATTATTAAATCTAATTTTTGTATATTAGAAAGCTTATATATTAAGAAGCTCGATAAAGTTAACCTAATTAGAGGAGAACTAATTACAAGATATTTTCAATATCAAAATTATTCCTAATCTATAGAGATAGGAGTGTATATAAATACGTATTATATGTTTTCAATAGTGGAATAAGAAGAAAGAAAGCTTTCCAGTTGCATGGTATCAGAGCTTCGTCGGATCGTTCTTCGTCTTTGACATTAATATATGAGAATCCTTCGTCTTTGACATTAATATATCAGAATCCTTCGTCTTTGACGTTAATACCTGGGAATCCTTCGTCTTCGGCTTGGGCTTCGTCTGTTTCGAGCAGCGTCGTTTGTGAGGACATTAATAGCTTTTTTTGGGTCCCGGTGCCTCAGCTCGAAGTATTATTGATATGCTAAAAAAATCAGCTCATTTATTGTCAATCAAACATATTCAATTAAAAGTTAGTCAAATTATATTAAAAGAAATTATCATATTGCATGTAATTCCAAAAGCTGTCGTTTCTAACAGAGATGGAAGATTCATATCCAGGTTATAGAAAGACATTCAACATGGCTTAGATACACATGTGCATCTTAGCACAACATTTCATCCACAAACCAATGGAATCAGAAAAGATAAATTAGGTATTTGAAGATTTGTTGAGGTCATGTCCTTGATTTTAGAAGCAAATGGGAAGATCACATCCTAAAGGTTGAATTCACCTACAAAAATAGCTATCAATCCAGTATCAAAATAGCTACTTATAAAGTATTCTATGAAAGGAAATGCAGAAATCAATTAAGTTGGGTTGAAGTGGGTGAATGTTAAATGTTAGGCCCTAAGTTTGTTGATAAAGCCGCAGAGAAAACCAAATTAATCAGAGAAAAATTGAAGAATGCATGTGACCGACAACATAAATATCATCACCCAAAGAACAAACTAGATGAATTTAAAGTTTGCGATTTTGTATTTTTAAAAGCCATGTCAATGAAATGTACAGTCGGATTTAGTCTAGGAACCAAGTCGAGTCTCAGATATATCGGTCCTAAGAAGCTACTTGAGAAAAAAAGAATACAACAAAAATATATCTTCATGCTCAGATAATTCAGAAATTTAGAGGACGGAATTTTATGAGGAGAGAGCTATAACACCAAATTTTGAGAAACTCAAACGGGTAAAGTTTTGAAAATTTTAAAATATAGCCCAAATTTCATGCCACTCAAAATTCGATCGAACTAATTTTATAAATTATGCATGTCGAATCGATCAATTTGATAGATAGCACTAGAACCAAGCATGAATTTTTAACGTATAAAAGGTATTAAATGATGAAGTTTAATTATCCTAAATTAATATCCTAATCCATATCATCTTTGTAATAGCAGACGCTTGCATTGCGCTTAACTACACATGCGACGGTCTGATGGATTGACCAATTGGGTAAGTGGACCCTACCTAAATCTAGCATTCCCGCCATTCCCTCTCCCGACACTTCGGATTCGCGAGTCTGGAGAGTTTTGTGACCCTGCACTATAGCTTAGCAGGATTAAGTGCAAGCTGTTCGGCTAAGAATCGAAACCCACAATTTGTGGTCTCTTTTATGATATTTCAGACATTCCTTTCCATCCTTACATTTCCATTTTGACATTTGCTACAAATTCAAGCATTCCACGTGTTCCCTATTGTTGTAGCTTTGTGGGAGCAGCAACGGATCTTCGAACCAAGAGCTAAGCTCTTTGGAAAGTCCATTTCAAGGGTTGAGAAAGGGTTGGGGAAAAGGAAGAAGAGGGAACCAAATAGGAAAGTATTGGTGAGACATATTTATGTCAAGGAGCCATTTTGAGATAAGTTAAAGCAAGAAAATCATATTTGGAATTAAATTAATATCTTAATTATGAATTTCATGAATGTTTAATGGATTATAAATTTCAGGTTGTTTGCGCTAGACGATGAGCTCAAGGTGAGCTTGGAGAAACTCATCGTCGGGTTGCTCCGTCAATTCTGGTGAAATAATTATGTGTTAACTTAAGAAAATTAGCATAGATTCTCATGTGATTATGTATTTAACACTATTGCATCTAGAATTTCATGCATATTGTGAATGAATACCTGCAAAAATTGTATAAATACAAACTAAATTTTGTCATTTACGATGCCTGTGATTTTATTATGTTATGAATGTAATGAACATGTTTATGAAATCATTGCTTACAGGTATTCAATTATAATGAATCAAGCATATAACATTTGAAATGTCTGTGAATAATGCTTGTTACAAAAAGTATGATTTAAAAAGTGTCATAAGTAATGTTATAAGTAATTTATTACATGAATACCTGCAAATACAAGTTTTTGGATACATACCGAGTATATGTGGATTATGCAATGAAATGTATTATGTTCTTTTACAGATATTTAGTAACTAATTCATAATTCAATGGGTCATGATTCTGCAAGTCAAGGTGAAAGCAAGTGAGAATTTAGTTTGATGAAGTCGTCCTTTTCTATCGCACCGCAATTGACCTTAAGAAGGGAGGCTAAGTGAGCTGTGACATCAATTATCAATGCAGTGTAAAAGAAATCTTGAATTTCTTAATCTTACATTTTTCTCCACTAAAAAATCAAAAGTTTAATAAATGTTGAAGGAGCAATATATATATATTTATATAACCCGATCTCTCCTATACATTTTTTTGTTGTCAACTCATGGGCCCAGCAATAGGCCATCGACCATCTCGCAGTCCCCTAACTCCGGACATCAACTTGGACGTCATTGGACTTGCCCATCAAATAGCATTGTCGGCGCTTAAAAGAGGGGGGGAGTTATGTTTGGGGGTCACCCGTAAGAAGCTGTCGGCAGCCGGAATTGAAATCCTGTCGCCCGCTTTGGAAGGACGTTTTAATTTACACACATATATATATATATATATATATATATATATAATTTTTAGNTACAAATAAGGCCCACGGCTACAGTAACCCAGAGCACAAAGGGGCTCACGGCTAAGGCAAACAGGAGAAGCATCGATAGCCGCTACAACGCTCCCTTGACAAACACAGAAGGGTAATTAAATTAATCCTAAATTTTGGGATGGCAAACTTAATCCACCAATAACATTCNCCGATAGCCGCTACTACGCTATCCTAACAAACATAGAAGGGTAATTAAATTAATCCTAAATTTTGGGATGGCAAACTTAATCCACCAATAACATTCAAGTCAATCAAGCCTAGCAAAAAGGACCAAATCACACCCAAAGATCAGCAATGGACCTCACGGGTAAG
>JXCR01146354.1:52584-94957 GCA_002079205.1 Phalaenopsis hybrid cultivar
ATAGGTAAATACCAAGAATTGATATTTTCAAGCAGAAGTAAGGCAGTTTGTAAGTAACAATTGAAGTTTAGGCTTAAATATGTAAATACATAAGAATTGAGTCGTATGTAAGTAATGTTCCTTATAGTTAATAAGATATCTTTTACGTATGACAGCTAAAAAGACTAACTTCAGTTCTTTACCAAGTCATCATATGACATGATAAAAGCCCGTAAGTCCATGAATCCCAAGTTAAGCATAATGTGGCCTATCACAACCTATTATCCTACATTGGATAGTTGAACCTTACAATTTTAGAAAAAAAGAACATGAAGGAAGCATTAACCTACAAATGATTTAATAACCCCCATGGATTGGAAAGAGAGAGAGAGAGAAAGAGAGAGTTTTGGTCCACTCAAATACATGCATCAAGGGAGGAAGAGTCCATCTATCTATTTATAAAAATCAGGCCTCAGTGAAATGTTACTGTTTTTAAAAGTTTTATGATGTCATCATATGTAAATATACAGCTACATAGAAAAATCAAATTAACAAAATATTGTAGTGCAAGCAAACTCACTAATCCATCTCATATAATATGCATGCAAAGTGCATTATTAAATAAATCATACAGCCACAAAAAAAAGAAGAATATCTTTACCTCGGTGCTCGCCACTGTGTGACCAATTGACGGACTTGCAAGACCGGCAATTGAAATTATATCACCAGCCCAGGCACTGTCAATATTTACAACATTTGTGCCCTTCTTTTTCATAATTTTAGTTACCTGCAAGAATAGCATACAAAACAAGTATTATATCACAACTTATGAGGTGACATGCTCATTAGCCATTATACCATTCAATTTTATAATAAGTAAAAGCATGAATTGCAGTGCTTATAAGGATATGGAATGCCAAGGATACAAGTCAGACCTAATACATTAATAAATAAGCATCCATCCATCCAAAAGCTTAAACTAATGGATAAGGCCAAAACTAAATATTGAGAACTCAGCTCGTGTATGTCAGATGTGTTACTACTCTCCACTCTCAAGTGTGTCATAAAGTTAGTCAGTTATTAAGGAAATATGACTTTAAATGACTTATTATAGTATCAGTTGTCCAAATATCACCGTTGTTTCATTACTTAGAGAAATATGCCTAAAAATTTATTTCGAATCAAAATATCCCATATATAATAAAATATAGGTCATAACCCTAGGATCAAAACATGTGAAATCTCGAATGAAATAATTACTTGAACATTTTTCTTCCCATCACCTTCTTTATCTTTGGTGATATCAAAGCTTGTAAAATCGGTATGCGGTAAAACTTCAAAGTAACACTCGACTTTCAAACCACCATCTGTTCAAGATTTCATATTTTGTCCATCCAAAAGTCAAAAGGGGAGGAGTTTTTTATTGTTTAGGCAAGGATTAGTTCGAGTAGATGTTAAAGATTAGTGATGGTATACTTTAGTTATTTAGATTTCAATGCATTCATCATCAGCAATTGTTGGTTGTAATAGAAAAGACTAGTGGAGAATCGAAAGTTCAAAAAACAAATAAAGTACTAAATTAAAATAGAGTTTTCAAACCTTCTTTGCACTTTAAACCCTAAACCTCATTTGACATCATATTATCTATTACAACCATGTTTGAATCATATTCAAACTTTATATAGATCATATTCAAACTTTATATAGATCATATTCAAACTACACTCAAACTTATTTGAACCTTATTCAAATCTTCCTTGAACCATATAAAAAGTTTAAAAAAGATTCCAGAATGATTAATTCAGGATTTAAAGTTGGATCAAGAAAAATCAAGTACAATTCAAACTTGATTCAAATAAGATACGAGTGCGATCAGACTAAGTTTCAAACATGTTTCAAATAAGTACAATAACAACAACAAATCTTTATCCCACTAAGTGGGGTCGACTACATCAATCCTTTTTCTCCATTGTGTCCTATAGATGTCATATTTTCATTTAATTCTAATATATTAAGATCATTTTTATACAACATGCCCGAGTCTTTTTAGGTCTACCTCTACCTTTCAAATAAGTTTGAGTATGGTCCATAAAAGTTTGAATATGATTTGAACACAATTCATGCTTGTTTATTTTGCTCACATTATCTTATATGTAACTGATTTATTTGAAATGTCTTGCTATGCATACAAGTAATAACTATAATCATATCAAAAAACAGGCATTACATTGCCTGGATTATATACAGAACAAAAGGGTAAAAAATTATTAAACAGTTCAAGGCATTTGATCTTATAAGAGCTAAAAAATTCCCCTTAATGTAACTTTTCAAGGATCCTGAGTTGCAATTCTTAGGAGTAATAATTCATCAACTACTAATGAGAATGGTCGATGATGAGAAGAATTAAGGGATGCTGCCTAGTACTCAAGTTTGAACATAACATAAACTTTAGAGTCCTTGAATTTGTATCGACCATTGGGTTGGAATTTAGAGATTTTCAACTAAAGAGAAATTCAAAGTGATAAACAAAAGTACTAGGCCTATTGCTAACTTTTTATATTGGGATAATAATTTTAAAAATTCAAACTTGGAGAAAGCATTTATGTTGTGCCCTAAGAGGAATGACTTATGAAGTTTAGGTTTATGTTATCTTATAGATGGTGCTCTACTCAACCATGATAATTACAATTTCATTTTTATCGAGATAATTGCCTTGATTAAAATAAAAAAATCATTCTCTTAAGACTTATGAAGCATACTATCGTGAGAGATAACTCCAAAATAATTAAATAAGAATATGGGACACTATAAAACCATCACCCTAAAAAAGAATATCCCAACCCAATAACCAAAACATAGTTACTGGATATGCCATACTACTTCAATGTTGAACTCATAAAGCCATCAAAGGACAAAGCGGAAGAAAATGTACAAATTACCTTGAAGAGAGAGCACCCAATATGTAAAGTTGAAAAAACAACAAAAAGCACGGAGGAAAAAATTGTTCGACATTATTAAAGAATAAAAAGTTATAAGTTATACACAAAGTTTTGCATTTCAAGTGTTATTTTATGTTAATTATTATTAAAACTTGTCAATTTTTACTTTGAACTAATTTTTTTAGTTGACTATTAACTCTAGACAGGTGCAAAAAATTGATAAGAAGACATAATTTCAATTAGAACTGTTAAATAAGCGATCGCAAAAAAAATTGTAAATGAGTGTGATAGTCACATAGAGGAAAAAGAAGGAAAAAAAGCTGAAGAACAAACAGCTGCTGGAAAGTCCATGTCCTCCACCGATCAGTCGAAGTAGCGTATTGTTGCTAGCAAGTTAAAGAACAACCAACTAAAATCAAAGAATAATTAACTGAGATTTGAACAAAAATTGGATGCTCTATGCAATTTAGTCGAGTATTGTACAAAGAGTGGCGAGTGGGGATGAGCAAAAAAGATGAAGTCCTTGCTGCTAAATGACCCATTCATGTGGAGATTTAAGATCAGGTAGATAAGAATGAGGATAGCATAGAAGCCCTTGCTACTAATTCTACCATTTATCCAAAGACAAATGCAGGAGGCAGATAATTTAGCCTATCACTTGCATATAGATGATGTGGTGAAAGGGGTACTAGTTAACTCATCTTTAGCTATTGTGCCAAGAGATGATATAAAAATATAATTTTTTAAGGAGAAAAAATAAAGAATAAGAAAACTTTGATTGAAGATTTCATAGATTCTTTGAGCAAGAGGCACAAGCCAATGAATCCATTGCAATTAATTTCCACTGTCTGATTGATGAAAAATAATGTCTTTCTTCAAAAGTTTGCTAGGCAAGATTGAAGATAACTCTAAAGAGAGGGAGATTGAAGCGAGAGATGGAAGCACAATGTGGTTTCTACAATAAAATGCACTCACGGCATGACTAGATGGTAAGGTCAATATTCAATTAATCTTTTAATTCAATAATTTTTTTACCATATAATTGTATTGTGTTTCCCAAAGCCAATTTAAAACTTTTTTAAACGCAAATAATTTATGTTAAAAATGAGGGGGCAGAAATGGCATTATTCAAAAACCTATGGATTAAGTACTGTTGTCTTAAATGAATTATTTGAATAATACCATAGAGCAATGATTTCTATAAATAATTAGTTAAAGAGAAATGAATCTTTCAAGTGGCATGAAGTTATAGTTATATATGTTAGAAATGGAAAAAAGTTCTGAGGCATTAGGCTCAAATACAAATCTTAAATATTAGCCAATGAACTAAAACAAAATTTATTGTGTGTGTGCGCGCGCGCGTGTGTGTGAGAGAGAGAGAGAGATTACAGTACCTTCAAAAAGCATGAGATTGAAGACTATCTGACACGGAATGTTTTGATCTTGATCTAGAAGCACGACGCGGGAGCATCAGTGCTAGTGTTGTCCACATTATGTTCAAGCTCACTTTCTATGTTTTAGTTCTCTGTTTTTGTGTTTTTCTATTTGAATGACAAACTTGTAATAAGGGAGCCGTAGTATTTATAAATAGGAGTTGTTTTGTGTATAGTAGGGTTTTTTTTTTTTTGCTTCATTTGAGATTTGTGAAGAGCTTTGCTCCCGTTTATGCTTCCCGAATGGGAACGATTCCGTATCCACAATGTTGAGTGGTGGCAATTATTTCCCTCGGTTGTTAGTTGGGATATTCCAGGTCTCCTTCCTTCATCAATCATTCGGGTTATAATTTTTGTATCTCAATCAGTTGCGAGAATATTAAATTCTTGTAACTTGTATCTATTATTTTATTAGTGTCTCTTCGTTGAATTTCCTTTCCTATTTTCCTTGATTTCCATTTTTTTTATTTTCTATTCTTTACATTTTCTCTATATTTTCTTGTTGATTTCTCTTGTTTTTTTTTTTTTTGAATTTTGCACTTAACCATTTTGCCGCTATCATTTTGGTATTAGAGCTTTGGCTTCTTTATCATAATTCTCACCAAGATTGATTAACAAAAGTTTCCTAGCCTTTCTTTTGTTTGTTTTCCAGCAATTCTAGTTTTTTGTTTGCAAATTCTAAAATTCTTGGGGTTACAGCATTTTTGTTTGCTGCAGTAGGAAAGAATTCCACTCCTGATTGTGCCCAATGCTGCGGTTCTTATTTTTTTTCATTGTTTTGAACTGTACGTGGTCTTCTGCTCCCTGCATTGTTTCTTTTTTCTTGCTGCCCTTCAAGAAAACAAAACATTTTTGCTTCATTTTCAACAATTTCTTTATCATTTACAATGTGACTGTTCAAGAAAATAGTTTCTTTTCACCTTCAAAAAAACATTTTCAACAATTTATTGTTGCCCTTCAGAAAAACAGAAAAATATTGGCATGGAATTTCAAAAAATTTCTTGTTGCGGTCTCTTCAACCAGCCAATGCTTAGAGCGAATAACTAGCACAGCAAGAGTTAGCATGAAGGCTCTGTGATACCACTGTTTCTTGGAGAGGAGTTTATAACTCAGGTTATTGAAATTTCATAACCAGTTTGAATCAAGAAAAAAATTTGGGTTCTTGCAGCCCCTTTATCATCCAGACAAGTTTCTATTGCCTGTTCGGAATTCAGGTGTCCAAAACCTGAAATTGATATAGGTTATGTTCATGTTCCAGAAAGCCACTAGGTGGTGATAATAGTGATGGAATATGTGATATAAGGAAAAACAAGAAACGATCAAAAGAGAATCCAACTCATCATACGTAGATAGAAATCAAGAGGGTCCTTATTGACAGTTGCTTGCAAGAGAAGTATTGCATATGGAATCACTTAAAAGAGATCAATTCAATGGAGATGAAGGAGCTCCTCCCACCCGAGGAGAATGTGACACGAAGTGTCGTAATCTTGATCCGGAAGAATGATGTGAAACCGTCGATACTAGTGTTGTCCACATTATATTGAAGTTCAGTTTTTATGTTTTACTTCTCTATATTTATGTATTTTTTTCAATTTGGATGGCAAACTTATAATAAGAGGAATCTTAGTGCTTATAAATAAATAATGTTCGTGTTTTTGTTCGTTTGAGTGTTGTGAGAGCCTTTGCTCCCTTTTGTGGTTCTCGGATGGGAACACGTCTGTATCCACGACGTTAGGTGGTGGCAATTATATCCCTCCGTTGTGGTGGGGTGACATTTCTGATGGGAACAAGTTTTTGTTTGTTTGAGTGTTGTGAGAGCCTTTGCTCCCTTTCGTGGTTCTCGGAAGGGAACAAGTCTGTATCCACAACGTTAGGTAGTGGCAATTGTATCCCTCCGTTGTTGGTGGTGACATCCCTGATCTCTTTCTTTTGTCGGTCCTTCAGGTGGTGATTTTTGTATCACGATTGGTTGTGAGAGTAGGAAACTCTCATATCTTGTATCGTTTATTTGATTAGTGTCTCTCCAATGTATTTAGTTCCTATTTTATGTTTTTTGCATTCTCTCTCTCTCTCTTTTTGTTGATTTTCTTATTTTCTTTATTATTTTCTTGTTGAATTCTGCAACCATATCCCTTCTATCGGTATTACTATGAACCCTCTAGCATTGTAACACGGACCTTATAGGCAACAACAAATTCATTTAACTTGTATCATGAATTGCTTGAGCCATAGTGTTATTAAACCATATGCGAAAACTTTATCCTAAAAATTGTCCCCGAAAGTAAAGAATCAAGAAATATGAGAATTTCAAGATTATGAAAAGTTGTTCAAAATTTTCAACAACATTTATGTAGCACTCATAAATCGATTGATGAGCACTTTATCTCATATTTGCAGTGAAGATTGTAGGATGCATCCAATAATACGAAGCATCTACCTAAATTTCAAAAAAGATCTTATGAAAGTTACACATGATTATATACCATTCTAAAAAATAGACCTTGTGTATATTTATTTTATAACAATGTAGATGCATCAGCAAATACAAAGAAAAAATTGAATTATTAAAATTGGTCCATAGCAAATGTGTACATTAAATTCCTTTTAACTATTCATTTAATGAAAATACACAATGTAATTTAATTCTTATTATCTATTCATTTCATTTTATAAATAATTTATACTTAATTTTGATGTAATATAGCTAATGTGATTGTCATATATAAAGAAAACTTATATTATGCTGTATTATAATCAATCTTTTAAAAAGCAAAATCGAGAATTGAGGCGTTTTGCCTTAATGAGGAGAGGCGTAAGCTTTGAGGCAGATCAAAGCATAAGCCTCATGCCTCAAAATAGAAGAACTAAAAACCCAAAAATTAAATATAATTCATAATATATAATAAACCAAAATTTTTAATCTAAAAATAAGATTTATAGTCATTTAAAATTTAATTCATAATTTAATAAATTTAATTGTTGATAGAAGAATATAAATCTAAATTTATAAAGCAATACGAGACAATGATATTTATATATATTAACCAGAAGTTCACGAGAATATCATCGTAAATTATAGCCCGCCTACAAAGAAGAGATGATGGAGAAGCTTGACAGAGAAGCTCAATATCAATGCTTCAGGAACGCTTTGAGAGACAAGATTAAAATGCTCGATTGAGAAATGAAGCCGAAGTAGATGGGCTCAAAATGATACTCAAATGGGCTCAGAATGATATTCGAATGGGATAGGGATGATGTCAAACAGGTTCGGGATAGCGTCAAACGAGAGAAGTGAATGATGACCTCATCGAACAGACGAAGTGCATGTTTTGCTAATCGATGCTCAAAGCGACGAAGTGCTGCACTCGGGATGACACTCTTGTTTCGTTCGCTGTGTCGTTCGTAGATGGTAGGTCTTTTGTTGTGTTGAACGTGGATGGAAAGTATCACATTAGTATAAGAAATGAGCCATGCCTCAGATGTCTCGAGGCGATTACGCCTTGAAATGTAAGCCTCATTTTAAAAAGGTGTATGCCTCACCTACTGTTCGAGACTTAAGCCTTGAGACTATCCTTCGATACCTCAAGATGAGCACCTTGATCGATATTTTAAACCATGATTATAATTGTTGTGATTGTGTTTTATTAAGTTAAATATAGATTAATCAGTGCTACAGCATGCAATTGCACTCCACTGGATTAAATTTATATTATATCATTGAAATTGCACTTTGTCGTACAAACTTATATTAGGTTGTGTTGTAACTGTTGTGATTGCGAATTTGCAATCTAATGTACCAAAGTTACAAGTTGCTATATTATAGTTGTTGTGATTGCAATTTAATAATGAAAGTTATAGCTTTTCATATTATGAATTGTACAGATTATATTTAAATCTTATTATAATCATGCTCAAACATTGATTGAATAGGTTAAAATTTTATTTGAACAATATTTGAAAATTCTTTCAGCATTGTTTGAAGGGTTTAGAACATATAGTTCAAACTTGGTTTAAATCTTATTGTAACAAATTTCATTCTTAATGGACTTCAATAGGCAGCCTGTAAATACAATAGGAATAATTTCATATGAAAAAAACATTCAAGCTATTTCTCCAAGAGAAATTGTAGAGATATTTATGCCAAATATGATTACTATGAGTCATATAAAGTCAATTTTCCAATTATTAACCCCCCTAATAAAGCATAAAAGATATGGCTTTACTGTATATATACATAGACATGATGAAAAAAAAGATTTTAATGATTTAATTTGAAGTAAGAAGGGTGAACTTCAGAGATAGAAGCATAGGCTTGCAACTCGACAAACTTGAGGCCCATAACTTCAAAGAACTAGCAATTTTGAAGAGTAAAAAAGGAGATCTTTGAAGCCAGATCTTAGAGCAACAGTTCCATCTAATAAAGAGCTTCACTATTTGTGAGAACATGAACGTGTCATTGTGTGTACAGCACTGGCTCATTCAATTTTCATTAACAGTTAACACCTGCTTAGACTTAATCATAAAGTGCTTCATAATAAGCAATAAACCAAGTTGACGAACCTTGCCTTCTTCAATTTTCTCAACTCCATTTGTGCTTCGGAGCCCATGTATCCTATCTCCCACACGTATTACCCCTGATGATACACGTCCAGTTAAAATTCTGCCAAGATAAAAATCACGCTCCATCATAGAGACCTGCATAAATGAAGAAAGGAGAGAAAAAGAAAGAGAAAATAAAATCCATGACTAGACAAGAAAACGAAAGGACAGCTATGCAAGCACATAAAATCAAAACAAACAAGTTGCCAAATAAAAAGGTTCATATAAGTAATGAGAAGATTATCTATCTATAAAAGTGTTTAGAAGCAGATCAAAGATGCTTTACAGACCAGGGTATTATATAAATACCAGCTGTAAGGACAACTCTGGCGATGCTGGTCAATGCCTTCTTTAATATTTACTAGATAAAAATCTACAAAACTAAAAATTGAATATGACATTAACGATATCCAGCAAGAGTTTAGAATTGAAATCAGAAATAAACCTGAACAAAGTGCGAAACTAACTTGTAACATGGCTCAATCTTCAAATTGGAACTAAAATTTTGTAAAATCCCTAAAATAGATTGAAGCCGAACTCTTAAACATCGAGGGACATTTTGGTGTAACAGTGGAATTTCATTAGAAACTCCAAACTTAAGTGTGCTCGTCGTGGAGCACTCCCGGGATGGGTCACCTCCTAAGAAGTTACACTAGCGGGACAAAATCGTGAGGCCTCCAAGCCAAAGCGGGCAATACTTTGATGGATGAGAATTTGGGTCGTCACAAATTTACTATTTCAAATAGAAATCATCATATAAGTAGTACAGCAATCATTAATTTCATATCCCCAAAAAAATGAAAAATATAGATTAAACAAACCATTCTAGACCTTAACGAAAATTTCTAAACAAAAATATCGATGTGAATATTACTATACAAAGCAATATCGTAGGCGTATAATCTCATATATGTGATTATATCAAAAAAGCTACACTGACCAGCATTTGGAAAGGAGCATCCAAATTTGCAGAGGGAGAAGGGACATGCTGTATAATGGAATTCAGCAAAGCTGACATATTTCTATTATCATCAGCAGGGGTTTTAGTATATGTCAAAGAAGCCCATCCCTCTTTGGCTGAAGCATAAAGTACGGGAAAATCCAGTTGTTCTTCTGTGAGACCAAACTCAAAAAAGTCATTTCGGAAATTAACTTCAAACAGAAACATCTCTGACATGTCTTCATAAAATACAATAACAAATCATAATTGCACCTGTAGCACCAAGGTTTGCAAAAAGATCAAAAACCAAGCTCTCAACCTCGATGCAAGTCTCCTCAGAAACTGTAGAAAAAAATTAAAAGTTACAAAAGCAATTATCCAAAAGCTGCATTAAGATTAACATGCATTCAACAAATCAGTAGTTTAAATGCAACAAAAAAGAAAGAAAATAGACATAATAATCAACAAACAAGACGAAGCTTAAACACGACATGCTAGTTTCTTAAGCTAAAATTTACAATTGATTGAACGAGAGAACCAAAAAAACATAAATTCTTCATTAAAAGCGCACAGAAGACAGATTAAAGCAATAAAGATTTTCATTTAACTGTCTGATCTTCATGATTATTTCCAATGAAGGGAAAAACCATTATTCCTTGAAAAACAAGAGAGATAATATAAGATTTTCATTGATGAATCAAAAAACAGTAAAGTCATCTGATTTCCATTGCGTTCATCATTATCATTGGCACAATTCCAACTGTTTATCATTAACTCCATGAATTATCTTCTTTAATTTCAGTTTAGTTCTAGATGAGCTATTAATTATATTTCGCATATTTTTAACCAGTTCAATGTTCTCTTTAATCTATTTGTTTTATTTATGATTCTTAGATATCAATTCTATTTAACTTGTTTTATTGATGTGTCATATGCTCTTAATTATCCATGCCCAAATCGCCAAGCGTATTTATCATTACCTTATCTTCAACAAAGATAACCTACACCACATCATGAATATAATTATGTCTTCCTATACCCATCCTAATCTAACCACATATGTAGCATTCCAATTACTACCGCCATCAGTTTAGTTATAAATATTTCTTAGCTACCCTGAAAAAGAAACATAGTCTAAATGTGTTTATGTTTAATTTACCGGTATGACTCTGTAGTGCTATGTTATTGCAATATATTCCTAAGAAATTCCCTTATTTCAAACTATCAAAATATCAATCATCGTTAGCTTCGCCTCCATTAATATTCTATCAAGCCCAGCAATCCTCCGCCTTCCTTATTCATATCATGCCATCTTAATGATCCATGTGATCGGCACTGCCACCTCATCAATCCATGAACTAGTAGTTATTTTGTACTAATTATTCTGCCTACTTAACAATCTAAAAACTATCGTAATTATTCTTCCCAATTTTGTACATTTCCTACTAAAAGCTCCTCTAAAATTATATAAATATTACGTAGACTTTGGAATAAATATAACAGATTTTACTTTTTTTTCTTAGCAATTCTATCAGCAGCAGCCTTTATACATGCATTGCTTCAAACCTTCATTACTTCAAGTCTCTTTTTGTTCCACCATATCTTCTCATTGGTAGCCTTCATAAATAGAGCCTTATATCTATCAATGTTTCTCTTTACAACAATTTACTACGGAACTTTTTTTTTTCATGAATCATAAAATACTCATGTTCCCATGTTCTTAGTTTCAAGCGAAACAATAAAGGCAGCCCAAATCCACAGGAGATATTCAAGATATTCATTCAACATATTGTTTGAATGAAAGGAAATATCTTAGTTAATCACAATTGATTTGCACCATCTCGGAAAGAAGAGAAAATTTGGCTCATGTTGTTGGTATCAGGCCTCAACAAAGTGATCCCACCTACCATACTTGGGCTGAACAAGACTTAACGATGATATCTAAATTATAGAACTCCATGGCTTCTAAAATATATGGCATTGGTGTGTTCCTTCATTCAGAAAAAAAATTTAAGAATACAATAATTCATATTTATTTTAAATTATATGATGCAGCGCAAACCTCTGACATCAAAACTTAAAAACTTGGCCACAAAGCAAGTAACATAATCCATCACACAATACATCAATTTAATATAAGGCCTTTGGTAAAAGATGCATCATTACTAGCACAACCAAATGGAATGAGGTAAAGATGCAGCCTCTTTAAAAGATTTATTGAAGGAGACCTAATAAATGATTTTTTATTCCTTTTTGCGGAATTAAATGTTGAGATTTAAGTTGCAACATTACAAATTCTCATTAAAAAAATATTTACCATCCCTAATGGAAGTCATTACCATCATTCAAAAGGAAGAAAAGAGAATGAGAGTTATGACTGTCAATAACCCCATTAGAAGGTTTGACCCTGATAACAAACACTAGTGACATCAAACACCATGATTCAAAACTCATTCTTCCAAGGAGCACAAGCAATCACACCCAACAAAGATGGTCCATAGAGACCCTCTATATTGTAAACATTGCAAAAAAGCTCGATACATAAAAATTATGCCAAAAACTTCATGAACTGCCATTACAAAAAAGCTAGACAACATTAAAAGAATAGCCAAAAAAAATAGACATTCATATGTAAAACAAAAGCAAAAGGTAACACTAAAGAGTTACCAATAGAGTTCTATAAAGAAGAAATAGAAAATTAAAATAATCAATCGGTGTCACCAGAAAAGACTTAACAAAAGTAATTGTTATCTTACATTCTACGGTATTATATCATCTTCTAATACATTTAAAAAGTCTGTACCAAATCCTAGCAACTATATTATTGATTCAAAAACTAATCCATAAAACCAAATCATCACACAAACTTACTTCATATATTATTTATCCTAACAACAAAAAATAATTATTGCCTGTGGATCATTGATGAACATTGCTAGCCAAGAAGGCATTCTTATCAATAAATATGGTGTGGACTTATGCACCTAGACTGGTTCGGTCCAGGTTTCTTGAGGACCGATCGGCCCTCTAGCTAGCTTGGGAGAGTCGCCCAATTGAAGTGGCACCCAATTCCTAGTTACTAGGACTATATATTATTTTTGTCAATGTTTAGGGTTAGTTGTTGTTGTGATATGATTTGAGACAGTTGTCAGTGTCTCCTTTTACCTCTACAAGTTGAATCCTAGGCAAGTGGTGCTTCAGTTCTTGGTTTCAAGGTGGTGTTTATCCCTACTATATTGTTCTCCCATTCTTTCCTACATTGCTTCCACATTTCCCTCACAGTTTGTTGTCCTCCCCTTCCTCTTTGATGCTGCCACCCAGAACTGCCCCAGTCGTAATTGTTCCTATTGTCATCCTAGTGTCCAGACATTTGAATACAATCATCTTGTTGTTTACTGCTTGCCAATTATCTCCTTCCACCACCTCGAAGATCCAAATTCTACCCGACACCACCTACACACTAGATCCAACCCTTGTTCTCGTGTTGTGTTGAATTTTGCTGCAATTTCATGTTTCCCTATTATTTTTGTAATTTCATATTTTGATTTCAAAAATAATATTTATTTTCTCTTGGCGCTTGTTAAATTTCAGTATCATTTAGTATCAAAGCTATCACAACCCTAGTATCATAACCAACAAAATAATAGTCAAACCTTCACCTAAACCTAATTTTCTTTACTGATTTTCAAGATAAGCAAAGCTACTTTTTTTTATGCACCCTAAATCAGCCCCATACACCCTCCTTGACCTCTGAAACCTAAGCCTAGTCATACCACCGAGAAGACAAGTGTCAGAAGCCGGTCGACAACTTACCATGGAAGAGATACGGCAAGAAATTATCCGACTTCAGCAAAGACTTGCTGAAATTGAGGAAGGGTCCCATGAAAAGATTATTGTCGATTATGATAGGGAGCTTTGAAGAGGAGAATGAGAAGAAAATATGAATCCCTTCAAAAGGATGATTCCAGTGAATAAGATGATGGGCCATGGTGCTTTCGGATTTAGTATCATAGGTGGCCGACAAATGGATTGACTTTTGGAGAACATGCAGATATGGTAGTAAAAGTATAGCTACCAGATTTCGAAGGAAGAATGAATCTGGATAACCTCATTGAATGGTTGCAGACTGTTGAGATGATTTTTTAGTATAAAGAGGTGTCAGCTCATAAGAGAGTTAAACATGCTGCCAAAAAGCTAAAGAAGAGTGTTTCTTCATAGTGGGAGAACATGAAGAGTGACACAAAGAGAAAGTAGAAACAATATCACCACTTGGGAGAAGATGAAGGAGATGCAGGAGAAATATTTACCTCAAGACTATCGCCAGGACATATTCTTGAGGCTACATCACTTACATCAAAGAGAGTTATCAGTAGAGAGTTCATAGCAGAGTTTAAGCAACTCATGCTGATATGTAGGAGGTTTCAGCCAGCCATCAGCCATATCGTTCAGTTATAGCCTTACTAGTCATTGAGTAACGTTCAAACATTGGCTCTAAAGATTTAGGAACCGCATAAGCGGATCAAGGCCCCGTCGTCATTCAAATATTCACCCATTGAAGGAGGAGCTAGGAGTACACTTGAGGAAGGTGTAAAAACTGTCCAGAAAAATGATAGATTATCACACTAGGAAGAAGCCCAAGAGGAGCATGACACCCAGCAAAGAAGCTACAAGGAAGTGTTTCAGATGTCATGAGTCAGACAAATAGCCTCCAGTTGCTCAAATACCATAGTTGTCTCTTTCATTAAGCAAGGAGCCATAAAAAAAGTGGACAGTGGCATTGGATATATAGAAGATAGTGAGGATGTGCAAAAGTGTCAGCTTCCAACTGATAAGGGCGAGCTGCTTGAGGTTCAACGAGTCCTTCAGACTGAGTCTATGAGAGAGAAATAGTGGTTTCACCACAATTTCTTTTTAAAACTTGCACTGTGAAGGAAAATGTGTACGGTCTTATCATCAATGGAGGCAATTGTAAGAATGTGGTGTCTACAGGTTTGGTGGATAAGTTGAGTCTCACAATTTGGAGATATTCCCAGTCATATTCCCTGACTCACTTGAAGAAGGGGAATAGGGTTTGCATTGACAAAAGATATCTCGTAAATTATCTATTGGGGATCAGTTACATGACCAGATGTGGTGTAATGTTACACCAATGGACGATTGTCACATCTTATTAGGGAGACTGTGGCAGTTTGATCATAAGACTTGGCATGATAAATTCAAGAACACTTATTCATCAAAGATGAAAAGTCCATAGTTCTTCTACCTTCTGCGGAGCCCAAAATCAAAGGTAGGGTATCAAAAAAGATCTTCGTTCGTGAATAGTTCGTGTTCGGCTTGCTAAATAGTTCGTTTTTATTTGTTCGTAAAGCAAACGAGTCAAACAATAACAAAATTATTTAGCTCGATTTATAAACGAGCAGAACATGAACAATATTTGTTTAATTGTGTTTGCCTCGTTCTAGCTCGAATTATTCAAAAAGTGAATAAATCATATGTAAAAATTAAAATAATAATATTATTGATATAATATCAAAAATTCAGTATGTAAAAATATTAAAAAAATAAAATTTAGGTGTTATATATGTAAATACATAAGAATTGGCTGATATGTTTGTAATTCCATTAGAATTTTTCAAATCCCTTCCCATGGCCCTTTTCTAGATTTAGGTGTTAGATATGTAAATACATAAAAATTGTGTAGTATGTATGTAAATGCCCCTAGGTAAATACATATAAACTGGGTGGTATGTATGTGAATGTCACGCTAAATGCCCCTAGAAAATGGTTCCGCAATTTGCCAAACCTTCCAAGCTTTGCCTTCCATGGTTTACTAGTCCCACATCGGGAATTTTCATATTAGAATTCAGAACTGCTCCATAAAAGCAAAAGCAAAGCTCACCCTCTAGAACAGTTGCTTAAGCTTGTGGAATTTGAAAGGGCGGTGCTATTAATTGGTATATTATTAATAAATTTGTAATAAATATTAATTTTCTGAATTTAGTAATAATAATTTAAATAATTAAGCTGTTTTAATTTGATTATATCTTATAATCACAGATTAAAAATTAAAAAAAAAAGAGCTTGAGGCAACTCAAGTCGAGCTCAAATCGGAGCTGAATTCAAGCTAATTCAAACAAATAAAATTTGAATTATTTTAAACATGAACAATATATTTACAAACTATTTCTAACACGATCTCATTTCAAAAGCAAAAAAACAAACAAACAAAAAAATTATACTAGCAGAACACGAACAAGGTCTCGGCTCGCTCATTTTCGACTAGCTTGCATCCTTAGTCATAGGTGTTTTTGCCACTAGCTAATGAGATCATTTGGTGATATTAGAGGATATTGAGATAGAAGAGCTGATATTAGGCATAGGGCGGCCACTAAGGAGAAATTTTCAGAATATCCTGACCGACAACATATGATACCGGATTTCACCCAAACCACAAACGAAAATGAAAATACTATTCCTTAAAATTCAAAAAAATTACAAACAAAACACTTGAAAAGCAGGAAACGACGACACAAACACAAAACTAAGGTCTAAGCCGAGGTGGTGGAGCTGCAGTTAGGGGAGGTGGTTGGGGATGTAGACGGCAGGGCAGGAAGAGGGTATTGTGGCTGAATAATGCAGGTGATGGGTTGACTATGATAATATCGTGGCTGGGAATTGGGAAAGAGGTGTTGGACTGGGGCTAGAGGATGTGTTACTGGAAGGGAGGGGACTTGGATAGAGGAAAACAACCTGGGAGAAATGACGAGCTACAGGAACAGAGACGAGTTGTAGTGGGCTGACAGGATACAGTAACAGTGGCAGTCGATAGGTCTAGCAGCGACAGTAGGGGGGACAGCTTGGAAGGAGAGGGGAACGGGTTGCTAGAAGGGCGGGTGGAGGGTAAGGTTGGGGAAAATAATCACCACTGAGGAGAATAGAGATACAGCCAGAGCACCACCCTTTTCGTCAGAAAGGATCCTCAAGGGGAAAACAGGACGTCGGTAACTGTCCTCACAAACTGAAATCCAAAAATAACATAAGCTGAAACTCGAAGACCTAAAAACAAAAATAAATAGAATAGGGATGGGCGGGAAATGAAAACAGAAAAGAGGGGAAATTCCCGCCTAATGAAAAGAGGGGGGAGGGGGGAGGTTCAGCCCCCTCTCTCAACTGAACAGGTTCGGGCCAAAAACGATTCAGCTTTTGGAAAAAAAAAAACTCATGTCAACATACTGTCAAGGCTGCCACTGTTAGAAGATGTTTGATCTGTATTCACTTTAGAGAGAAATGAGCCAACCTTAAGTTATTTTTAGAGGACTCTGCAAAGTACGTAGGCACAAAGTTCTAGTTCAATTCAGCAAGGCACCCGCAAATGGACCAATAGAGATGGTTACTCGCAATTTGGAAAACCTTCTAAGGTGTTACGCGGGACAGCAATCTGATAATGGGATCCAGATAGTTCTAGAGATGCAGCCAAAGATCCTTCATTCTCGGGAGATTACAATATTTTCATTTCCTCCAATGGGGTCAAACTGGCTACATACTATGACGAGGCAGATGATATCGAAGCTCCCCTAACCCAGAGAGACTAACAAGGGCATCTATACCTGGACCAATTCTATTCAGGTTTCCTGAGGGTCGAGCCTTCTAGTTATCTTGGGAGTGTCGCCCAATTGGAATGGCCCATTCCTAGTTTTCTATGACTATATTATTATTTTTGTTAGTTTTTAAGGTTGTTTTTTGCTGTGATTTGTTTTGGGACAATCATCAGCATCTCATTTTTCCTTTACGGGTAGTATCCTAGGATTCCAAGTGGTGCTTCAATTGTATCTTGGTCTTCATGTGGTGCTTCGGTTGTACCTTGATCTCCATGTGGTGTTTATCCCTCCTATACCTTTCTTCCATCCTTTTCCACATTGCTTTCACATTCCCTTCATTGTTTGCTCGTTGTCCTCTCCTTCTTCCTTGTTGTCGCCACCCAAAACCGCCAACTACCACAGATATTCCTGTTGTCGATCTGCCATACGGACCCTTAAAAATAGCCTCCTTGCTTTTCCTGCTTATCCCACGCCTCTTTCCATCATCTTGGAGATCCAAACCCCAACTAGCACCACTTATACTCTAGATCCAGCCACAGTTCTTGTGTTTTGTTGTTATTTTATTGCAGTTTCAAATTTATCTATTGTTTGTTGTAATTTCAGATTTTGGATTCAGAAATGATATTTGTTTTTCATTAGGTGTTTATTAAATTTCGGTATCAAAATCACTCACGCAATAAAATGCCATTTGTTTACCAAGATTATTCACCAACTTGAAATATATCCAAAAGTTAACTACATATTAAAAATAAAATGATGTATTCTACCCTTCACAGTATGCATTTTAAGAAATGGACTCAAGTGAGGCTATTGAACTTGCTAAAAAAGACATGGTCTCAACCACCTTGAGAAATATCATAACCAAGAAAGCACCAATCTACTTAATGTATTATCTATCCTTTTAAAGCATTTAAATTCAATAAGAAAAAGTTGTACTCCAATAATTAACTACATCTTAGTCATCCTTCTTTTATAATTCTCAAAAATAAATCTACTTTTTGATTCAAAAAATTTATTATTGAAGAGCTTCATATGATACTTGTGAAATAAATCAATAAGCAATGCAAAAATTCAACTATTTTACTCTCATTCACGATTACATATGGGGACCATCCTCTATACCTAATAACATGGGGCTCGGTGGTGGCTTGTGCCCTTTATTAGCGATAGCACTCGTGTGCCAAGAATCTTTCTAGTGGAGGTAAAAGTGCTCATCTTCTTTTCCATCTGTTTTCAACATGTTCAAAAGACAATTCAATTTTGAAATTAAGAGAATCGGATCTAAAAAAACATACTTTTTTTAACTATTATCTCTTATTTATATAAAAAAGAAGAAAAATCCATAAGTTCTCTGAGGTATACAAATCTCAATAAAATAGAGTCAGAGATCTCATTTTTCAAGAGAATGATTCAAATCAAACTTGGGGTAAAGCTATCTTAATAGCAACTTACATNACTCACGTGCCAAGAATCTTTCTACTGGAGGTAAAAGTGCTCATCTTTTTTTCCATTTGTTTTCAACATGTTCAAAAGTCAATTCAATTTTAAAATTAAGAGAATCGGATCTAAAAAAACAGACTTTTTTTAACTATTATCTCTTATTTATATAAAAAGATGAGCACTTTTATATACAAACCTCAATAAAATAGAGTCATTGAACAAAAGAACAGCTACCAACTAGCTACCTCCAGAGATCTCATTTTTCAAGAGAATGATTCAAATCAAACTTGGGGTAAAGCTATCTTAATAGCAACTTACATCACAAACCAATCAAATACAAGAGTCCATGGATTCAAGAGTTCCACTCAAATCTTAACCAAAATTTCTCTTTACTTAAACTCCTTACATAATTTTGTTTCCAAGATATTTGAAAGTGCTGCCTTTGTTCAGGCACGTCCTCAAAATAAAGAAAATTTTAATCCATGAGAAATGGAATGTGTTTTTATTAGCTAGAACTCTCACTCAAAAATATACAAATACTATCATGTCCCAACAAGAAAGGTGATGTGATGCTGATGTCACTTTCAATAAAGAGCATTTCTAATTTGTTGCTACTTTCCCCTCAAAAAACAAAATCATTCACAAATGAATTCTTTCTCTAGATTGCCCATCCTCTGAGGTATACAAACCTCAATAAAATAGAGTCATTGAACAAAAGAACAGCTACCAACTAGCTACCTCCAGAGATCTCANTGTATAGAGACTATACAATAAAGAAGAGAGTGCTCTAGGAATTTGAAACCAAAGAATTATATAATCTAAAATAATTCAGTCAATAATGTTGCATGCTTTTGATATAGGATATTTATGTCACAATAGAAACAACAAATGTATTAAAAAAACACGCATGTACGGATGCAATCATGTAAAGAACTCCATGAAAACTAAAAATAAATTTGGTGATGCTTTAGAAGCAGTCATAGTTCTTACCAAAAATTTATAGAAAAAATTATCTTTTTATCACACACTAAATCTGACTTGCTTATGTAATTGGTGTGATATTTATTTATTCGTAATCCTAAGGAAACATAACTTGGTGCTACACATCAAATTTTACAATGCTTGAAAGGAAATCCATGAAAAAAAAATTAATTGAAAGGAAGACTGAGTTGACTCTTGAAATATACATATATGCCAATTATCCAATATATATTATTAATAGATCAATTTTAAAATATTTCACATTCTAACAACTTCGAGATTTGAAAAAATAAAAACAAAATATAGTCGCGAGATCTAACACAAAAACCAAATTTATATTATAGCACTAAAAATCTATAAACAATTATGCAAAAATATACACTAGAAGAATTGAGGGTTGAACAAAAAAAAAAATCCTATGATACTCTACTGTGATAACAAATCAAAAATCAAATTTGCACATAATTAACCTAACAAAACAATTTGAAGGGTATCAGCAATTTCAAAACAGAGAAGCTCAATAGTGATCTAATATCTACATTCATCATCATAGAAAGCCAACTTACAAGCATTCTCTTCAAAGGATTATCAAGGATGATACTTCAAAAGTTGAGTTGACATGCAAGTGTAGAATAGAAAACATCAATTCCACTTCCATCAATGTTCCATCCAGCCCAACAGTACCACATCATACTAGTACCATCACCTAATTAATTCATGAATTATTGTAATAATTTACAATTATTATTTTGCCTATTCATCAAGTCATTGACTATTGTAATTATTCTTCCTTGATTTTGTATGCTCCCAATAAAAATCTCTCCTGGAAATATATAAAAACTGCCAAATAAAATAGAAATGAAATACGCAAACAAATTATATCCAGTGTTTGTTGCAAACAACCAACTTTAACTTTAAAAGTCTAGTTCTCATTTAAATTCCGCTCTTTTTTGCATAACTCAAATTCCAGTGCATTCTTCTAAGTATTAATTCCTTTCAAATAACCTCTAAATGATATTAGTTCTTTGTAGCTTTTGCATCAACAAATACATTATTCATGACACATTGTTGTTTTTTAATTAGTATTATGTTGCATGGCCATGATTATCATTTAAAAAAAAAAAAGAGTAAATTCAAACTCAATAAGACAGACTTGGAAATTCTAAAGAACGATCTTCCTAATGTCTGACAAACTAAAAAGCTCATAGCCTACACATTGGAATAAATTCCAACCTCTTAATCGATGAAGCATTTCACTGCAAGTTGACCAGACCATGGAAGCAAATATACGAGCTTATTTTAATGTGTTAGTGTAAACAGTAAAGAATTTCATTTCGTGATACTATTGCTCATAAGAAAAGCAACAATCTTATTAACATGGTGATAATGCAAGCTAAGATTGTGTACATGCAACATACCTGAGGGTCGGTCAACTTTGTTCAAAAGGAGAATAGGGCGTAGCCCATACTTTAAAGCTTTTGCAAGAACAAATTTTGTTTGTGCAAGTGGGCCCTCCCCAGCATCAACAACTAACACGGCTCCTTCAACCATCCCAACAACTCGTTCAACCTATAACGAACAATTTGCAGTTACTTACTAACCCCATAAATAATTTGAATCAAATGATCATAGACAACATACTTCCCCGCCAAAGTCAGCATGGCCAGGAGTATCAACCATATTGAGTTCAATGTCATTCCATGTGATCGAAGTAACCTACAGCAACGAAGCTAATCTTAGTGCAAGTAAATCAAAAGACTAATCATCAAATCCATGGCAGGTATTTAATAACATGGCCAAACCATTATAGTCCACAATATTTTCAAGCAAGAAAGAATTAGGAGCTTAAGTTGACTATTGTGTATAATGAACAACTAGATACTCATTTGTTTAAGACTCATTTATATTTGTCTGTTGGGCAAGATTGAATAAGATTTCAAAAGATTGACATATAAATGAGCAACTTGAGCCTTGATTTGTTCATTTATTTGAATTAATGCACATATTTAATTATTTGTCAATAACTGGCTCACTTTAGATTTCATAACGTGTCCATATAAAAATATGGGGTGGCTTAATTTTAATTTAAAACTGACTTTATATTTTTTTTATCAACTTTCTTCATCCTATGTGTTTTTGAAATGTAATATTTTGACCAAAAAAAAACGATTCCTTTGATCAAATAGCTTGAAGATTCAAATTAACTTTAACTGTACTTTTCATAAACGTTTTTATGTGCAAATATGTATGTATACACACACATATATAATGTGAATTCAACTATGTTAATTTTGATAGAGAAAAATGATTGAATAGCTTTGCAACCAATCTAGGCTGTGTTCAGTTTACCTTAGATATTTTTTTATTCTCCGACATAGTCCATCAAATTATAAAAAATGCAAATTTAAGGGATCAAAAGAGCCAAGATAAATGACCAAGAAAGCGATAACTTTAAAGAGAGACAACAACAAAAACAACAACAAAGCCTTAATCCCACTACATGGGGTTGGCAACATGAATCATTTTTCTCCATTGCGTCCTATTAAGTGCCATATTTTCATTTAGTTCGAATAAATTAAGATCATTTTTTATACAATAAGCCCAAGTCTTCCTAGATCTACATTTGTCTTTCTTAACATAAGTCGAATCTAAAACATTTACTCTCCTAATCGGGTCATTAGATGGTCGACGTTTAATGTGACCAAACCATCTAAGATGACTTTCTTTAATTTGTCCATCACAGGAGCTACACCAACCCTATCATGGATATATTCATTTCGCATTTTGTCTCTATGTGTAAAGTCACTCATCCACCTAATCATTCCCATCTCGACAACACTTAACTTAGTATTATGCTTCTCTTTTAAAGGCCAACATTTAGTGCCATAGAGCATTGCAGGTCTAACCCCCGTCTTATAAAATTCTCCTTTCAGTCTGAGCGGTACTTTTCTATCACAAAAAAGGCCCAAAGCATTCCTCCACTTCAACCAACCAACTTGAATTCTACTATTAACATCCCCATCTATATCAACATCGCTTTGAACAACAGACTCAAGATATCTAAATCGTTCACACATTTTATAATTTGATCACCCAAAGTTACACTTCTGTCACTAGAGCTGCTACTAAAATTACATTTCATGCATTCAGTTTCAGTTCTACACAAATGAGGCCTTTAGACTCCAATGTAGACCTCCATAATTCAAGTTTTTCTCAGGCTTTTCCTCTTGTTTTATCCACGAGAAGGATATCATCAGCAAAAAGCATACACCAAGGTACATCCTACTGTAAATGCCCAGTAATAACATCCATAACTAAAGCAAAAAAATATGGGCTTGAAGCCGATCCCTGATGTAATCCAACAGAAATAGGAAAATACTTGGTCAATCCTACTTCAGTTTGAACACAAGTAACAACTCTAGTATATATATCTTTAATGACTTGAATATAGGTCATATCTACATCTTTCTTCTCAAGAACTCTCCAAATAATATCTCTTGGAACCTTATTGTAAGTTTTTTTTAAATCAATAAAAATCAAATATAGATTCTCCATATTATCTCTGAACTTCTCCATCAAACCTCTCAATAAATGTATAGCTTTCATAGTAGACATGCCCGACATAAATCTAAATTGATTATGAGAATTCCTTGTAATAAATCTTAATATATGTTCAATTATCATCTCCCATAATTTTAAAGTATGACACATCAACATAATTCCTCTATAATCTGCAGACTCTTGTGCATCCCCTTTATTCTTAAAAATGGGGACCAAAATACTCTTCCTCCACTTCTCATACATCTTTTTAGTTTTTAAAATAATATTAAAGAGTTTAGTAAGCCAAGAAACTCCCAAATCTAGGACCAAAATACTCTTCCTCCACTCCTCAGACATCTTTTTTAGTTTTTAAAATAATATTAAAGACCAAAATACTCTCCCTCCACTCCTCAGGCATCTTTTTAGTTTTTAAAATAATATTAAAGAAGTTTTATAAGCCAAGAAGTCCCAAATCTTTTTTTAGTTTTTAAAATAATATTAAAGAGTTTAGTAAGCCAAGAAACTCTCAAATCTCCTATAGGAATCTTTTTAGTTTTTAAAATAATATTAAAGAGTTTAGTAAGCCAAGAAACTCTCAAATCTCCTAACATTTACATATTTCATTTGGGATATCATCAGGTCCTACAGACTTTCCACCATTGGTTTTCTTTTTTACTAATGCGACGAGTTTTTAAAATAATATTAAAGAGTTTAGTAAGCCAAGAAACTCCCAAATCTCCCAAATATTTCCCACTTTAAAGATATCATCAGGTCCTACAGATTTTCCACCATTTGTTTTCTTTAAAGTCTCCTCAACTTCTTTTTTACTAATGCAACGATAAAAATGAAACGTTTTATAATTATTAATGAAATTAAGATCGCTATAATTGATCGTATTTTTAGAAACTTCATTACTAAGTTTATCAAAATAAATCACCCACCTATGTTGAATATTTTTTTCTAAGAAAAGTATTTTTTTTTATTTTCATCTTTAAAACACTTTACTTGAGTTAAATTTTTATTCTTTTCTCTTAGTTTGACTAATTTATACATATATTGTTCACCCTCCATAGTATCTAATCTATTACAAAAATCATTAAAAGCATATGTCTTAGCATCACGGATTGTTCTTGTAGACTCTCTGCGAGCCGTTTAATATTTTTCTCTGTTCTCTAAGCTTTTACATTTAAACCAATTTTTATAGCATAACTTCTTATACTTTATCTTTTCTTACACATTATTATTTCACCACCAATTATTTTTATATATAAATTTTTTTTCTTTTGATTCTTCAAGTACAACTTTTGTTACTTGTTTAATAGTGTTTGTTACTTTAGCCCACATAACATTTGCATCTTCATGAATATCCCAAATTTTGAAATCTTGAATTTTAATTATAAAAATAATTTTATTTGTGTCTTTTAGGTTCCTCCATCTGATTCTACGAAGATGAATCCTAATAATCTTTATTTTACAACTCTTCATCTTAAAATATAGAACTAGTAAATGATATTGGGTAATTAAATCCTCACTTGGAATGACCTTACAATCTTTATAATCTCGACGATCTCTTCTTCACATAAGAAAATAATCAATTTGTGTTTTAGTATATTTATTCTTATAAGTAATAAGATGTTGATCTCTTTTCTTGAATAAAACATTAGTAATAAAAAAATCATACACTAAAGCAAAATTTAAAATAATTCTACTTTCTTCATTAGTCATTCCAAAACAGTACTCACAATGAATATTTTTGAAATCTTCTACCACTCTACCAACGTGTCCATTCAAATCTCCTCCAATAAAATTTTTTTCTTCAAGATGTATCATTTGTATTAGCCTTCTAATTCATTCCAGAATTTATCTTTAAATCATATATCTAAACCTACTTGAGAAGCATAAGCAATAATAATATTAAAAATCTTAGTATTAATGATAATATTAAGAGCTATAATTTTATCTCCAACTATATTAATTTTGACAACATTATATTCCAAACTCTTATTTATAATTACACCTACATCATTTCTATTGCGACTCTTATCAGAATACCAAAATTTAAAACTAAGTTATCAATCTCAGTTTTTTCTCCAACTCATTTAGTTTCTTGAATACATAAGATAATAATTTTTCTATGAATCATAATGTCAACTAATTTTATTAATTTACCATTGAGAGTATCAATATTCCAAGATTCTATCCTAATATTAGTTTCATTAGTTTCATGGACTAACTTTTTTACCCGCAAACGTCAGTAATGTTGGAACTCTTGTTTATTTGACACTACACCCGTGTGCCGGTGTAGCGACCCTTGCACACTTTTCACTGTATTCGGGCTCTACAGCGAGTCGCTTGCAGGGGACGCCCTAGCACTTACACAATAATCAAAAGGAATCATGTCATGATTTTTCGACAACTTCTATGTTGGTTGTCGACTAGCTAACGCAACCATCCACTTTTCACATCCGGGCTTGGGACCAGCAATGACAATGTTAAAGAACTTTAAAGGCAGAATTATGAGAAAAATGTGGGGTCAAAATGAACACACTCTAAATATTTTGTGGACATAATAATTTTATCTTTTGATAAATAACTATAAGAGCTTTACGTTCAAAAATGAAGTTATATGTTTGGATACAACTAATGTAATTTAATTAGGTTTAGTTCAGCATTAAATACAACAACAACGAGCCTTTATCCCACTAAGTGGCGGCGGCTATATGAATCATTTTCCTCCATTGCTTCCTATTGAGTGTCAATATTTTATTTAATTCTAATAATTTAAGATCATTTTTTATACAATATGCCCAAGTTCTTCTAGGTCTACTTCTGCCTTTTTAACATAAATCAAATATAAAACATTTACTCTCCTAACTGGATCATCAAATGGCCGACGTTTAATGTGACCAACCCATCTAAAACGACTCTCTCTAATATTGTCCACCACTAGAGCTACACCAACCCTATCACGGATATATTCAATTCGCATTTTGTCTCTAAGTGTCAAGCCACTCATTCATCTAAGCATTCTCATCTCGACAACTTTGTTTTATGCTTCTCTTTTAAAGGCCAACATTTTGTGCCATAGGGCATTACAGGTCTCACCACCATCTTCTAGAACTTTCCTTTCAGTTTAAGCGAAACTTTTCTATCACACAATAGACCCAAAGCATTCCTCCACTTCAATCAACCAACTTAAATTCTACTAATAACATCCTATCTATATCACCTTCACTTTGAACAATAGAACCGATATATTTAAAGCATTCACACATTTTAATGATTTGATCACCCCTAGTTACAACTCTACCACTAGAGCTACTACGACTAAAATTACATTCCATGTATTCAGTTTTAGTTCTACTCAAAACCTTTAGACTGCAATGTAGACCTCCATAATTCAAGTTTTTCCTGAACTCCTCTAGTCTTATCCACAAGAAGGATATCATCAGCAAAAAGAATATACCAAATTACATTCTCCTATCAATGTATAGTAAGAGCATCAATAACAAAAGCAAAAATATATGGGCTTAAAGCTGATGCCTGATGTAATACAACTGAAATAGAAAAATAATTGTCCAATCCCCCTTCTATTCGAACACAAGTAACAGCTCTAGTATACATATATGTAGTGATTTGAATAAAAGTCGTATCAATACATTTCTTCTCTAGAACTCTCCAAAGGATTTCCCTTTGAACTTTATCATAAGTTTTTTCTACATAAATAAAAATCATATCTAGCCTCCTTATTCTCTCTGTACTTCTCCATTAAACCTCTTAAAAAATGTATAGCTTCCATAGTAAACCTGCCCGGCATAAAGCCAAACTGATAATGAGAAATCTTTATAACAAGTTTTAACCTATGTTCAATTACCCTCTCCGATAATTTTAAAATATGACACATCAACTTAATTCCTCTATAATTTGCACACCCTTGTACGGGCTCCTTTATTCTTAAAAATAAAGTCCAAAATACTATTTCTTCACTCCTCATGCATCTTTTTAGTTTTTAAAATAATATTAGAGTTTAGTAAGCCAAGAAACTACCAAATCTCCTAAATATTTCTACAATTTAATAGGGATATCATCAGGTACTACTGATCTTTCACCATTGGTTTTCTTTAAAGTCTCCTCAACTTCTTTTTTACTACTATTACAGTAAAAATAAAATATTTCATTATTATTAACGATATTAAGATCGGTAAGGGATATCGTATTTTCAGATACTTCACTGAAAAGTTTATCAATATAGCTCACCCACCTATGTTAAATATATTTTTTTAAGAAAAATATTTTTTATTTTCATCTTTAATATACTTTACTTGTGTTCAATATTAAATAATATAGAAAAAATTAAAAAGGTATCCTTTGTTTTCATGTAAGATTTATGAAAGATTTAGTTAGGACCAAAAGAGCCAAAATTTAAAAGATAGAAAACTATTGGAAGATAAGAAAAATATATGGTCGAAGTGAACACAAGTTAAACATTTTTAGGACAAACTTTGAAAATTTTCTGACTTGCTAAATAACTATGATAGCTTTTATGTCCAATAATGAAGTTCCACATTTAAATCATTAGCAACTCACATAACCTAATTATGTTAGATTAAAAATTGAATTATATATATGAAACAAATAGGTGTGGTTGGTATTCTATGTTAGACAAGATTTAAGCTAGATTTCACTCAAATCTTAACGAATAGAATTTTGGAGACTTTCAATTTAACGATTTTGAATTAATCTTGTTTTAGTCTTAGGGGTTGTTTGATTTGAAGGATTAGTAGTATATTATAATTCATTTACAGGGATTCGAGAAAATTATGCATTTGATATGAAGAAGTATAAGTACAATGTAAAGTTTCCATGAAATTAAAGTTCACTCCTTAGTTCATTTTGGTTGAATTTAGAATTCGCTCGATTTGAACAAATTTGGATTACACTGTAAAATGCTATCGGTAAATGGCATCATTCGCCGTCTACCAGTCGTCGAGCGCTTGCTTCTTGCCGCCCGTCGCTGCCTGCCGCCCGCATCCCACAGTCAGCCGTCCGCCCGCCCGCCATTGCCTGCCCCCTACCACCCNTCAATTGGAAAATTATTAGGTCCAACAGATTTTCCACCCTTGGTTTTCTTTAAAGCCTCATCAACTTCTTTTTTATTAATGAAACGATAAAAATGAAATGTTTTATAATTATTAATGAAATTAAGATCGCTAAGATTGATCGTATTTTTAGAAACTTCATTAATAAGTTTATCAAAATAAATCACCCATCTATATTGAATATCTTTTTCTAAGAAAAGTACTTTTTTTATTTTCATCTTTAAAACACTTTACTTGAGTTAAATCTTTACTTTTTTTTTCTCTTTATTTGAGTAGTTTATATATATATTGTTCACCCTCCTTAGTTTCTAATCTATTAGAAAAATCATTAAAAGCATATATTTTAGCATCACGGATTGTTCTTGTAGACTCCCTGTGGGTCGTTTAATATTTTTCCCTGTTCTCTAAGATTTTACATTTAAACCAATTTTTAAAGCATAACTTCTTATCCTTTATCTTTTTTAGCACATTATTATTTCACCACCAATTATTTTTATTTATAAAAAATTTTTCTTTTGATTCTCCAAGTATAACTTTTGTTACTTGTTAAATAGTATTTGTTACTTTAGACCACATAACATTTGCATCTTCATGAACATCCCAAATTTTGAAATCTTGAATTTTACTTATAAAAATAATTTTATTTGTATCTTTTAAGTTCCTCCATCTGATTCTACGAAGATGAATCCTAGTATTCTTTATTTTACAACTCTTCATCTTAAAAAATAGAACTAGTAAACGATGTTGGGTACTTAAATCCTCACTTGGAATGATCTTACAATCTTTATAATCTCGATGATCTCTTCTTCACATAAAAAAATAATCAATTTGTGTTTTAGTAGATCTATTCTTATTAGTAATAAGATGCTGATCTATTTTCTTGAATAAAGCATTAGTAATAACAAAATCATATGCTAAAGCAAAATTTAAAATAATTCTACTTTCTTCATTAGTCATTCTAAAACAGTACTCACAATGAATATTTTTTAAATCTTCTACCACTCTACCAACGTGTCGATTCAAATCTCCTCCAATAAAAGTTTTTTCTTTAAGATGTATCATTTGTAGTAAGTTTTCTAAGTCATTCAAGAATTTATCTTTAAACCCTATATCTAAACCTACTTGAGGAGCATAAGCAATTATAATATTAAAAATCTTAGTATTAATGATTATCTTAAGAGCTATAACTTTATCTCCAACTATATTAATATTGACAATATTATATTTCAAACTCTTATCTATAATTACACTTACATCATTTCTATTACAACTTTATCAGAATACCAAAATTTAAAACTTAAGTTATCAATCTCCTTGCACTTTTCTCCAACTCATTTAGTTTATTGAATACATAAGATATTAATCTTTCTATGAATCATAATGTCAATTAATTTCATTAATTTACCATTGAGAGTACCAATATTCTAAGATCATATCCTAATATTAGTTTCATTAGTTTCATGGACTAATTTTTTTACCCGCAAACGTCAGTAATGTGGGAACTCTTGCTTATTTGACACTACACCCATGTGCCGGAGTAGCGGCCCTTGCACACTTTTCACTGTATTCAGACTCTACAGCGAGTCGCTTGCAGGAGACACCCTAGCACTTACACAATAATCAAAAGGAATCATGTCATGATTTTTCGACAACTTCTATGCTGGTTGTCAACTAGCTAACGCAACCATCCACTTTTCACATCCAAGCTTGGGACCAGCAATGACAATGTTAAAAAACTTTAAAGGCAGAATTATGAGAAAAATGTAGGGTCAAAATGAACACACTCTAAATATTTTGTGGACATAATAATTTTATCTTTTGATGAATAACTATGAGAGCCTTACGTTCAAAAATGAAGTTATATGTTTGGATACAACTAATGCAATTTAATTAGGTTTAGTTCAGTATTAAATACAACAACAACGAGCCTTTATCCCACTAAGTGGCGGCGGCTATATGAGTCATTTTCCTCCATTGCTTCCTATTGAGTGTCAATATTTTATTTAATTCTAATAATTTAAGATCATTTCTTATACAATATGCTCAAGTTCTTCTAGGTCTACTTATGTCTTCTTTAACATAAGTCAAATATAAAACATTTACTCTCCTAACCGGATCATCAAATGGCCGAAGTTTAATGTGACCAACCCATCTAAGACGACTCTCTCTAATTTTGTCTGCCACTGGAGCTACACCAACCCTATCACGGATATATTCAATTCGCATTTTGTCTCTAAGTGTCAAGCCACTCATTCATCTAAGCATTCTCATCTCTACAACTTTGTTTCATGCTTCTCTTTTAAAGGCCAACATTTTGCGCCATAGAGCATTACAGATCTCACCACCATCTTCTAGAACTTTCCTTTCAGTTTAAGCGGAACTTTTCTATCACACAATAGACCCAAATCATTCCTCCACTTCAATCAACCAACTTAAATTCTACTAATAACATCCCATCTATATCACTATCACTTTGAACAATAGAACCGAGATATTTAAAGCATTCACACCTTTTAAAGATTTGATCACCCCTAGTTACAACTCTACCACTAGAGCTACTACGACTAAAATTACATTCCATGTATTCATTTTTAGTTCTACTCAAAGCCTTTAGATTCCAATGTAGACCTTCATAATTCAAGTTTTTCCTGAACTCCTTCTCTAGTCTTATCCACAAGAAGGATATCATCATAACATACCAAATTACATTCTCCTGTAAATGTATAGTAAGAGCATCCATAACAAAAGCAAAAATATATGGGCTTAAAGTTGATGCATGATGTAATACAACTGAAATAGAAAAATAATTGTCCAATCCCCCTTCTATTTGAACACAAGTAACAGCTCTAGTATACATATATGTAGTGATTTGAATAAAAGTCGCATCAATACATTTCTTCTCTAGAACTCTCCAAAGGATTTCCCTTTGAACTTTATCATAAGTTTTTTCTACATAAATAAAAATCACATCTAGCCTCCTAATTCTCTCTGTACTTCTCCATTAAACCTCTCAAAAAATGTATAGCTTCCATAGTAGACCTGCCTGACATAAAGCCAAACTAATAATGAGAAATCTTTATAACAAGTCTTAACCTATGTTCAATTACCCTCTCCGATAATTTTAAAATATGACACATCAACTTTATTCCTCTATAATTTGCACACCCTTGTACGAGCTCCTTCATTCTTAAAAATAAGGGCCAAAATACTATTTCTTCACTCATGCGTCTTTTTAGTTTTTAAAATAAAACTAGAGTTTAGTAAGCCAAGAACCTGCCANTAAAAAATAAAATATAAATATATTAATTTATATTTAAATGATGCTTTAATTAAAAGTGAGTGACTAGGATTGTCAAAACAACTCTCGAATAGCTCGTGTTCGACTCGCTAAGTAAAGGAGTCAAACACAAATACTTTTTTTTTGTTCAAAATATAAATGTGTCAAACATAAATAGTAATATTTATTAACGAGCGAACACAAATAGTAATATTTTTTAAAGAGGAAAACATTTTGGCTCATTTCCTCTTTTGATGTTTCAACCCTTTGAACTTGAGCAGAGTTGAAAATGAAACGATTATTGTAGAAATTAGGGTGGAGACACTTGGAGAGTTTTTAGAGAGAAAAGGAGTGGAGGAAGCTTTTTTTGCATCTTCTTACTTCTCTTTTTTATTTTCTTCTTTTTCTTAATATTTTCTCTCGTATTTCTCATATTTCTTATCTTCTTATTCTTAATCATCCACTTCACATTCTCTTGAGGTGAGATTAAGAAGAAGTTCTTAGAGTTTTTTTGAAGAAACTCTACTTCCTTGCACAAGCAGAGCTTGGATAAATAAAAAGAAAGCTTCGACAAATGTAACGATGGTGAGATCTCCTTTAACTTTTGTATTTTTTTATAAAGCCTTTTAAGATGATGTTAGAGTTATTAAACCAACTTGATGTTTGAGAGAGCCCTATGTTAACAATTTTTTCTCTTTTCTTAAATATCTTTGAGATCCACTCATTTTACCTATTTAGTTAAGATTGTACTAATCTTGCATTTGTTGTGATTGATTCATCACTTAGATGATAAAACGAAGCCTTTAAACCTAGGAAATGGGAAAAACCCATTTTATTTTCCATTATCTAAGTCATGAAAGTTTTTCTTCATGAAAAATATCTCATACTTATGNCCGCCATCGCCGCCGACCACTACGACCCGCCACCTGCAGCCTACAGCCCGCCTCTCAAATAAATTATTACATTATTTTAAATATACTTCAAATAGTCTTACATTTATTTTGCAGTGAATCAAGCAACAATAAAGTATTTCAAATACATTGTAATAATAGTACACTACAAACCTTTTACATTGTACTTCATTTTCAGCAAAACAACCAGCCCCTTAATAACTTTGTTAAATCACACTATTTGTGGGACTTAACAGATCTGAGAATTCATCCCTCTTGCCATCTTATATTATAAAAAGCATAGCCAAATAGATTATTGGATTTTACGATATTTAAAAGTTGTTGCCAAAAAGTTTTCAGATTTTATCCTGAGAAGATAAGCTAAATCTGATCTATAGGAATTACTAATCCAACTTGCACCTACATACACCCTGAATAAATAACTTGGACAGCAGTATTATGGGTTTCAATCCCGGAAAGGAATCATTGCCAATACAAAACAAGGACATTCATTCTCACCTTTGAAGCGATAGTGATGCCCCGCTCTCGCTCGAGACTATTAGAGTCCATGGCACGCTCGTGGGGTATATCGGCGCCGCACTGACGGAGTAATCGGTCCATCAGTGTCGTCTTGCCATGGTCAACGTGTGCTATAACAGCGACGTTCCTCAGACGGCTAGGATCAAGTAAACTACCGGTGGCGGAAGCTTCGGGGGCAAACGCCGATGAAGCAGAGGCGATAGATAGGTGACGAAGAGGTGAAGGGGAAGGAAAGTGCCAGCGATGGTAAGGAAGCGCCGCCAGTGAATGAGTGAGATGGTGGGAAAAGGCGCACCGCCCCGCGGACCGAAGGCCGCGGAGGAGAAGGCCGGCCATTGTTTTCCTGTTCTATTGCGGGCGTTGCCAAGGGATTTGAGAAGCTGTCATGGTCGAGATTTTAGTTCGAGGGTTTAGGGTCGGTAGGGCTGCAAGGAGGAATTGAGTGGACCAGTATTTTACTCTGTACCAGAAATTTTTGAGGAGCTTTGACAACATTCGGGGCTTACTTCATGTAAATTTTATAAATTTCAATAAAATTTCAATTTATTGAATTCAAATATGATTTAAAGGGCAGTTTAGGGTTTTCTTTCTTCATTTTCTATCTAGGGCTGTCCAAACACTCTTTCTTCGCGAATAATTATTGTTTGGATTGTTAAGATGCTCTTGCTTGATTTATTCGCTAAGTTAAGTAATATTTTTTTTATGTTAAATATATAAATGAGCAGAACACGAACAAAGATTTGTTCATTCTTATATAACTCGTTTTAATTTGAAATATATATATATATATATATATATATATATATATATATATATTATCAATTAAATTTATTAATTAAAAAATAAAATATAAATATATTAATTTATATTTAAATGATGCTTTAATTAAAAGTGAGTGACTAGGATTGTCAAAACAACTCTCGAATAGCTCGTGTTCGACTCGCTAAGTAAAGGAGTCAAACACAAATACTTTTTTTTTGTTCAAAATATAAATGTGTCAAACATAAATAGTAATATTTATTAACGAGCGAACACAAATAGTAATATTTTTTAAAGAGGAAAACATTTTGGCTCATTTCCTCTTTTGATGTTTCAACCCTTTGAACTTGAGCAGAGTTGAAAATGAAACGATTATTGTAGAAATTAGGGTGGAGACACTTGGAGAGTTTTTAGAGAGAAAAGGAGTGGAGGAAGCTTTTTTTGCATCTTCTTACTTCTCTTTTTTATTTTCTTCTTTTTCTTAATATTTTCTCTCGTATTTCTCATATTTCTTATCTTCTTATTCTTAATCATCCACTTCACATTCTCTTGAGGTGAGATTAAGAAGAAGTTCTTAGAGTTTTTTTGAAGAAACTCTACTTCCTTGCACAAGCAGAGCTTGGATAAATAAAAAGAAAGCTTCGACAAATGTAACGATGGTGAGATCTCCTTTAACTTTTGTATTTTTTTATAAAGCCTTTTAAGATGATGTTAGAGTTATTAAACCAACTTGATGTTTGAGAGAGCCCTATGTTAACAATTTTTTCTCTTTTCTTAAATATCTTTGAGATCCACTCATTTTACCTATTTAGTTAAGATTGTACTAATCTTGCATTTGTTGTGATTGATTCATCACTTAGATGATAAAACGAAGCCTTTAAACCTAGGAAATGGGAAAAACCCATTTTATTTTCCATTATCTAAGTCATGAAAGTTTTTCTTCATGAAAAATATCTCATACTTATGTCACACAAATGAATATAGCCAAATTATTTTCCTGAGAAATAATGTGTTAGTACACCTCATCATCATTAAAACACAAACCCATGAGGGGACATTTAGGTGGATTAATTTGTCATCAACTACGTTTAGAGTTTCATGTTTGAATGAGCATATTTACATATCACATGCATGTGTGACATTTAGATATTGCATGAAAATGACATTTTGAGTTTTTTTTTTTTTTTTTATGATCTAGCATGTGCATGTCTCTTGTAAGCATGCATGATTTTAAAATATCACATAAAAATGTTTTCTTTAGTGTGCTTGTGTTTGCATTAAGCATAAATGAAAAGTGTGTTGCACCTTTACTTGTGATTAAGTATGTGTGTGTTTGTTTATAAGCATGCATGACTTGAATTATTGTAAAATGAATAATATAATTTGTAGTGTGCTTGTTTGTAATATCATGTTGTGTGATACATGTGTACATCATATGGAACATTTGCATTTAAATATTTGATTTGGTCTTACATGGGAATATTCTCTCATTTGCTTATGATAGATAACACACTTACATTCAGACATTTACTATTTTTACATGACCATATTTTTCCAAATGCCTGTGTCAATATTTAGATAACATTTGTGCACTTGCATTCATATGTTTAACAACTTCTACATGAACATATGTCCCCACATTCTTAAGTTGCATGACACCTTGTGCACTTCATTTTTGTATCTTTGTATGCCATGGTGCATAAAACCATGTGCACTTGCATTTGCATGCTTGAGGTCTTTGCATGAGCACATATCCACATGCGCTTAGGTCGGACATTTGCATATTATGAGGGGGTGGTTAGCTCACAAGGCCCATCTAAGGTATGACCATACCTTGCATGATTCATACCACTTAATACCTATGGTATTACATAGAATTGTCGCAGACACATCATATAATTTCATCTAGTATGAGTCATGCTACCCAGCACTCGACCTAATTCAACACATCATGCACTTCATATAGCATGTGAATTCACTTAATATGGGTTATTTAACTTTGTAACTTCAAGTCGCCATTGTGTATAATCATTGACTTAGGATTCCTTTTTCCAATTGGCCCTCTTACTTAAATCATTTGAATGATTTGGAGTAAAGGAGGGATTAGAAAATAAATAATTCAGATAGATAGTACGTAGAAAAGTTAAATAAAATAGCCTGAAGAGCTCATATGAGGTAAATCTCTGGTAATATGTCGAGGTGTGTGCTGAACAAGATCAGAACGAGGCACCTTGAGCCAATTTTCCACGAAAGAATGCCTGCATAAACTACCCAAGTAACCAGAGAACCAAAAGAACGTTTTGCTCTGGGTCAAGACCAACTTCCAAAGGAACGTATCCTTTGGTTAATTACATCTTAAGGATCCCTCAAGAATACTCTCAATTAGAGAAGTCATGCTTACATTTAAATGATGACTAGTGAGAGGGTGTCATAATGGATGGTTATCTCATAAGAGCATCATGATGCCTTCAAAGCTCTCACTAAGTCACAGAGCAGAAAGTGAGTCTCTCACAATTCCAATGGGTAATGGCTCATCAACGAACGGGGTCTAGAAACAACCAAATTAACTCATAGTGTCCACACTATGCTTCCAAAGCCTAACCAAGCCATAAGGGTAGAGGGTGAATCACCGTATCTAAAATGGGTGGTGACTTATCTGCAAATAGGGCCTACAAGACAACCTCAATGAAGCGTCGATGGAGCGATAGGACTCAAAATGGGTAAATAAAGGAAGGAAAGAGTAATTATAGTCAAGCAGAGATAGTCAGGCCAGGATACCATGGATATGTCATCCCAAGTTATTAAGACCTCAAGTCTACCTGATCATGAAGGTAGTCAACCCAACACAACCAAAGATCCCTTATCAGCGATCCATAATTGCATTGTCCAAGTGGACTTCGATAGCCCTAAGGTCAAGAGAAGAAAACTCTAAATAATATGACCCTATATATGTAAGAAGAGTAGAGGTAAGACTTGCACCTGCCAAACTGACGAGGATGTCACTGTAGTGAAAGGAGAAGAGAGGTTCAATTATAAAGCTAAAAATTCTCCCACAAAGAACTTACTCACTGTTTGGGTTTGGGAAGCTATTAACACCCTAAACGCACTATACAACCACCTATGTAAAAATCTATGTTGGGGCAGTGAGGTGGAAGAAGCAGGGACAGACGATATAATGAAGTGATGTAATCAATCCTAATTAGGAGGCCTTATTAGTATGACGAGGGATATAGACATGCATGTAGCCCATATAAAAATCCGCACGAATGTCATGCAAAAAAGTAAAGATAGCTTTTGAAAATTTTTGAATATTTTAATCCTAAATTTTGGTTAATCTCAATCTTTTGATTAGGATTTTCTAAAAAAAATATTATTTTAAGTGCTTAGAGAGTTGAAATGATAGCACACGATTCTTAAACAAACAAAAAGTAAAAAAGAGTGAAGTCAACATAATCACACTACGCAAGTAAAGTAAAGCAAGTACAAAAGAATATGAAAGGTTGGGCGTTGTTTGGTCAACAACATATCCATAAAATAAAAAAACGGTCAGACACCACATATACACACCTTGTCTTAATTGTATACATAAATGAAATCTATAAGGAAGGAATGGGACACGAGCAATCGGTTCCAAGTCTTCGTCACGTGGTTTCACCCATTTGTTAACTCAGAACATGTGTTGACCAAAGGAAAATATGTTGAGATTTTCATACCTATTTTACACTGTTTTTGATGGTATTGCACTTTAAATAAATGCATTTTTGATATTTTTTTGCAAAAATGATGAATTATGGTCATTGGAGCAAAAAAATGCAAAAAAGAGCAAATTTGGAGCGGAAAGGACCAAAATGTGAAGATTTGAACTAGGGCGCCGACTGCGAGCCCAACGGCGCCGACGGCGAGCCCAACTGCGTTGACAGCGAGCCCAACGGTGGACTTTTCCCGAGACTCAAAATTTAATTCACTTAGGAGGCCCGCCGATGGCGCCCTAGAAGCCGTTGACGGCGAGCTCGATGGTTATGTCCAACAATGCATTGGATGAGGACGAATTTTGGAGGGATGCTTAGGCAACTCTTGGGAAAACTCTTCTACAACTTTAAAAGAAGATTTTGTCCGAAAATTAGGAGGCTCTAGGGTGGTAAAGTAGGAGTTAAGTGTTGGGAAAGTGTAGAGAGTCTAAATTGTGAGGAGTGCTTCGAGAGATTGTAAAAGTGGAGGGAAAGTGAAAGATTTCTTCCTCCTTGCTGCTTCAAGAGGAATTCTGTGTGCTGTAAAGAAATGAAGAGATTCAGAGGAACTTCGAGGAGTTTGCTTGGGGAGAAATTAAAAATAAGTGTTATTTACTTGTTGTAGTTTGTATGAATTTGCTTTTATATATGAATTTCGAGTTTTGTTGTGTCTTCCCCATGAGTTCTGAGTAGTTTTCTATGTCTTTCTCCTTGTCTTGAGAATTGTGAAATGGTGATTTGAATTGGTGGAGTCATGAAAATGTTAAAGAAGTTGTGATGATTTTTTTACTTCAATATTAATTTACTTTCAATCTGGCCAATTGATTTATTAAAATATGTTGAGTTTTATAACTAAAGTGAAGATTACATCCAAGATTCATGGAGGTCAAAGCCCTTTGAAGTTGGGTGCAAATAAATAGGAAAATAAAATTATCAAACGTANTAAATTGTCGTATCCCAAATGGGCGGGAGCTCATCGGCATCGGGCCGTCAAGGAGATATCAATGAGGTCAAGGAGCGACAGGGCTCAAAGGGGCTCAACAAAAAAAGAAGGTAGAGTGATCCTAAAGGTAGAGGTAACTGAGTCGGGTACCAGGACCCGTCTCATACCCACAGGCTACTAGGACCCTAAGTCTACTTGGTCGTGAAGGTAGTCGCCCCAACACGTCCTGAATCAGCAATCCGTGAATTGCATCATCCACAGAAACCTCGGTAGCCCTAAGGTCAAAGGAAGGAAACTGGAACTTCGGTAGCCCTAAGATCAAAGGAAGGAAACTCTATCCTATGACTATAAACTGGAGCTTTCGGTAGTTCTAAGGTCAGAGGAAAGAAACTTTATCCTATGACTACAAGCTGGAGCTCCAAGAGGTGGGACTTATACCTGTNCGCCGACCACTACGACCCACAGCCTGCAGCCTGCAGCCCGCCTCTCAAAAAAATTATTACATTATTTTAAATATACTTCAAACCAAATAAAAAAATATAGTCTTACATTTATTTTGCAGTGAACCAAACAACAATAAAGTATTTCAAATACATTGTAATAATAGTACACTACAAACCTTTTACATTGTACTTCTCAGCAAGCCAACCAGCCCCTTAATAACTTTGTTAAATCACACTATTTGTAGGACTTAACAGATCTGAGAATTCATCCCTCTTGCAATCTTATATTATAAAAGGTATAGCCAAATAGATTATTGGATTTTACGATATTTAAAAGTTGTTGCCAAAAAGTTTTCAGATTTTATCCTGACAAGATAAGCTAAATCTGATCTACAGGAATTACTAATCCAACTTGCACCTAAATACACTCTGAATAAATAACCTGAGCAGCAGTACTATGGGTTTCAATCCCGGAAAGGAATCATTGCCAATACAAAACAAAGGCAGTCATTCTCACCTTTGAAGCGATAGTGATGCCCCGCTCTCGCTCGAGACTAATAGAGTCCATGGCACGCTCGTGGGGTATATCGGCGCCGCACTGACGGAGTAATCGGTCCATCAGTGTCGTCTTGCCATGGTCAACGTGTGCTATAACAGCGACGTTCCTCAGACGGCTAGGATCAAGTAAACTACCGGTGGCGGAAGCTTCGGGGGCAAACGCCGATGAAGCAGAGGCGATAGATAGGTGACGAAGGGGCGAAGGGGAAGGAAAGTGCCAGTGATGGTAAGGAAGCGCCGCCAGTGAATGAGTGAGATAGTGGGAGAAGGCGCACCGCCCCGCGGACCGAAGGCCGCGGAGGAGAAGGCCGGCCATTGTTTTCCTGTTCTATTGCGGGCGTTGCCAAGGGATTTGAGAAGCTGCCATGGTCGAGATTTTAGTTCGAGGGTTTAGGGTCGGTAGGGCTACGAGGAGGAATAGCTGGTGTTTGAGTCGAACACAATTTTTTTTTTTTTTTTGGAAATATAAATAAGTCGATCATAAATAGCAATATTTTTATCTCCATATAATTATTTTTAAAAACTCCCGAAATAACTTTTTAATGTTTTAATAAAAAAAATTGAATTATATTTAAAAAGTATAAATTAAACATATAAAAAATTATATCAACCAAATATGTTTTCAAAAACAACAAGTCTTTATCCCACTAAGGGCACATTTGTGGCACCATTTTCGTTGTTTCTCATCCACAAACGTAGAACGATGTGTTTGGGAAGCAGTGTCGCGAATGCATTTCGACAACAGGGCAATGGAATTGTGAAAGCCTAAACGGTCGGGAGAGGTGCTTTCTGCAGTTTAAGCTCTGTTTCGACCGATTCATGGTTTGATGGTTCAGTGGTCTGTGTTTTATCATATTCTCGATTTACTTATTTGTGATTTGATGGTTTGTGTTTTGTTATTTCTTCATTTAATCCTCTTTATTTTCTTTATAAATTGCATTGACACGATGTGAATCTGAAAATTTAGCTATTAGATAAATTGTATAAGTTGCATTACAGTAATTGTATTTCACTTCCTTTGCTTAAATTTTGGAAAATCATTCATAGCGAAAATATGAGCACAGTGTTGGAAAATTCATGTTTCAACTTTATGACATAAATTTCAAAAGAAAAGTATATAATAGTCAAGATCTTTTAAATTCATGATTTTTTCATATCTAAAATAAAGTTACGCATACATGTATTCATGATGGACAAATTTGATCTTGAAAAGATGGAATTTCTCTCTCTAATCCCTTAAAACTTTCTGTACTTTCTGATGGAGATAAATGTACGAGTTGTGTTAGGTAAAGAGATGACTCATTCTCAAATTCATGCTCTATTTAACCATCATCCATCAAGGGGGTTACTAACCAATAGGATTTATGATAATTTAATAAATTAATTGATTTTTATTAATAAAATCAATAACATAAGTTAGTAACATTTACTTATTTTACCAGTTATATGAGTTACAAAAAATAAATATCATAAATTATCATAAGTTATGACATAAGCTATGAGTTAAGAAAATAAATAACTTAAATTATCAAAATAAATATCATAAGTTGTCATAATTTATGACATAAGNCTCCAGCCACCTGTAGGTAAAACCGAGCCACCCAAAGCTAAGAAACAACCTGCATACCTAAATATGATTTTAACAGACATTTGAACAGGAGTGAGGCATCACGAGGAGCTAAGTCTAGCCCTCCAAACAAGTTACAACATTTTTTTTTTAAAATTAAAAAAATCCCCTCCTAGCATACATTTCGAACCAGGGAAAGCAACAGGAAGCCAAAATCGTGCCCCCCCCCCCCCNCTCTAAATAACATCCATCGACCCATCAATCACAACAAAATTAGAATACAAAAGAAAAAAAATTCAACATTAACTCAAAATTTTGAATCCACAACTGAAGATTTAGGACAAGAAATCTTCTTAGAATGATTCAAACAATTGCAGAAACCAAAACCAAACAAGATGGACAACTTGCAAATAAAACNATCTAAATAACATCCATCGACCCATCAATCACAACAAAATTAGAAAACAAAAGAAAAAAAATTGAACATTAACTCAAAATTTTGAATCCACAACTGAAGATTTAGGACAATAAATCTTCTTAGAATGATTCAAACAATTGCAGAAACCAAAACCAAACAAGATGGACAACTTGCAAATAAAACTCAAAAGTTTAACATATAAAATTTAAATGCAAACTTTGTTTTGCAGGGGCGGCCATTCAAAATCCGTAGCAAAAGGATGAACCCCAACTAAACTATTGACAATAAAACAAACCCTAGGATAGTCTAGGATCTTGACAGGATTCTTTGGAACCTTCAGGTGTTTGCTACCCTTAGGATAGGGTCTTGAAACTTCTTCCTTTAAAACAATGACATTTGAACTTTTTGAAAACGAGTANGCTACCCTTAGGATAGGGTCTTGAAACTTCTTCCTTTAAAACAATGACATTTGAACTTTTTGAAAACGAGTAACAACCTTAATCAGGAGTTTCTTTAGCAATCCCCAGAATGCTTAAAGTGTAATTAACTATATGAGTTTGCCTTTAAAGGAAGAAGTGAACCCTAGAACAGGTACAATAACCTAAATAATTGATTGTGGGTTTGATTTCGTCCAATCTTCTTTGAGACCAAATGTAGAAGGTGAGGTCTGAGAGATACACAAATTAGACAATGAGAAAACAA
>JXCR01146354.1:105044-139708 GCA_002079205.1 Phalaenopsis hybrid cultivar
GCGCGGGAGTGCGAATTGTGCAGAAGGCCACCCTAAGGCTCGGAAAGGTCCTATAGGAATCCATTTTGGGCTTCCTCATGTTGGTTTCATCCTTTTAAGTGCTAGAAGTCGATACCACACACGCGAAGCTTCAAAAGAGAACAAAAGTAGGTCGAACTAAAATGAGGCGGGTCCCACTTCTAACGTTCTAAGATAGTCGCAGGAAGACCCCTAAGGCTAGATCCTAACTCCTACGAGAAATACTAGCCTCACGAAAATATGAGGTCAACAAATGGACCTCCAATAGGTGTGGTGTGCCGGACGAGCACACCGCGCGTATTGTTCAACAGTTTGCAGGAGGAAAAAAAACTTCGAAGCTTATTAATCACAGTAGTAGTTATAGTGTTGGAAGTGATCACATCTTCAATCAGCCCCCTGCAGCTTTGCTAGGGTACCACACTACCACAATAGAGATGTCCTAAATCTTCTGCTGCCCATAATAACAACATTGAGCCCTAGCCTTTCTTCTACGAGGCAGAGTCTATCCTACATTTCATGATGCTTTATAATGTGAGGCTCTACAAGTGGCTGGGCGAGATGCCGTGCTTTGGTGATGGTGAAGGCATCAAAATCTTCCTCAAGTGGTTGTCATTCTCGAAGTCAACCTCTTCAATGGTAACCGTGACCTCCGAAACGGAGAGGCTATCGATCCTTAGTTAGCATCATAGATAATAGAAGTGGAATGAGCATGAATGAGCATGAAGACATCACTAGGTTGAAGGTAATTCTGGACAACCCAATTCACAATGTAGGTGCTTCTTCGCTCAGAACTACAATGATCACAATTTGACTTTGAGAACCGCTGCTGCAGACAAGAAGAGTTGCGGCGATGATGGTTAAATCATCTGTGCTGCGGTGCCTGAAGCAAAGACTGCAAGGAAATGACAAAAACTTCAAAATTTTATTGGGAATCAGCTGCAGAAAGGTTCAGTGGCAGAAGCCAACAAGAAAACCGCAGCAGCGGGAGTTTCGAGTCAACACCGGGAGAGCCATCAGTGAATCCAGTGCCTGAACCTTNGAAGGTTCAGTGGCAGAAGCCAGTAAGAAAACCGCAGCAGCGGGAGTTTCGAGTCAACACCGGGAGAGCCATCAGTGAATCCAGTGCCTGAACCTTACAGGGATGGGAGTTTCCAGCTGGAAGATGGGGTCGATGGCTAGTTCCTGCAGGAAGNAAAGGTTCAGTTGCAGAAGCCAGTAAGAAAACCGCAGCAGCGGGAGTTTCGAGTCAACACCGGAAGAGCCATCAGTGAATCCAGTGCCTGAACCTTACAGGGATGGGAGTTTCCAGTTGGAAGATGGGGTCGATGGCTAGTTCTTGCAGGAAGGAATTCCGACGGCTAGTTTCCGTATGGAGTTCAGCGGCTAGCTTTCACATGGAGGAGTTCTAAAGGCTATTTCCCGCAGGAAGGAGTCCGACGGTTAGGGCCTGCAGGGAAAGTAGTTTCAATGGCTAGGATCTATAGGGAGAGGCTTCCGACAGCTGGTGGACTGCAGGTGAAGGAGTCGGCGACGGAAAAGGCTGCAAGAGGGAANGTAAGGAGAGGCTTCCGACAGCTGGTGGACTGCAGGTGAAGGAGTCGGCGACGGAAAAGGCTGCAGGAGGGAATTCCGATGACGAGAAAGACTGCAGGAGGGAATTTCATCCGAGGGAAAGGCTGCGGGAGGGAGTTCCGACTACGGGACCTACAGAGAGATGAAGTTTATGGCGGAAAAAAACTGAAAATAGGAGGCGGAGGAAGGGCCTGCATCACAAGAAGTTTAACGACTGCAGGGAATAGGAAGTTTCTGACGATGGTGGACCTTAAGGTTTGCTTTATGCTCTGATACCATGTTGATTTTCAGAATTCAGCGAAATTATTTTTTTATATGAAAATGGGTATAAATACACCTTACATGAATTNCTGCAGGAAGGAATTCTGACGGCTAGTTTCCGTATGGAGTTTCGGAGGCTAGCTTTTGCATGGAGGAGTTCTAACGGCTATTTCCCGCAGGGAAAGTAGTTTCAATGGCTAAGATCTGTAGGGAGAGGCTTCCGACAGCTGGTGGACTGCAGGTGAAGGAGTCGGCGACGGAAAAGGCTGCAGGAGGGAATTCCGATGACGAGAAAGACTGCAGGAGGGAATTTCATCCGAGGGAAAGGCTGCGGGAGGGAATTCCGACAGCTGGACCTGCAGAGAGATGAAGTTTATGGCGGAAAAAACTGAAAATAGGAGGCGGAGGAAGGGCCTGCATCACAAAAAAAGTGTAACGGCTGCAGAGAATAGGAAGTTTCTGACGATGGTGGACTCTTAAGGTTTTCTTTAATGCTTTGATACCATGTTGATTTTCAGACTTCGGCGAAATTATTTTTTTATATGAAAATGGGTATAAATACACATTGCATGAATCCTATAGTGTGAATGACAAGAATAAAAAAATAAGTGAAAAAAAAAGATATAACACTTTTATTTTTAATCAATTAATTCATAATAATTACTTGGAGATAAAAAATGATAAAATAAGAAAACCTAAAATAGGAAAGTAAATAAATTAAAATATGAATTGAAATAAATCCAATCCAAGGAAATAAATCTATTCCTCATAGAGATAAAAAAATGACAAAATAGGAAAACCTAAAATAGGAAAGTAAATAATATAAAATATGAATGGAAATAAATCCAATCCAAGGAAATAAATCAATTCCTCAAGTTCTAACTGGAATAAATTATTTTATATAATAACTTCTAACATATATTTCTCTAGATTTCTATAAAATTTGAGTAAATGGTTTCAAAATTGCTAAAAAATTAACAAATACTCCCAAATAAATGTTAAATCTTTCTTAAAGATTCAAAAAAAATTCATATGTTTTCTTGACAGTCGCATGATATGTTACATTAATATTTTTTAAATATTTAAAATAATTGGTTGATTTCTTAAAAAATTCTTAGAGATTAATAAAAGAAAAGAAAATACATAAAACTTGTGAAATAAAAAATCAATGGTGCTTAAGAGGCTATTTGGTTGGCGGCGAAAAGAATACATAGTAAATGGAATTGAGTACAATTGAAAGAGAGTGTGTTTGAAATATTTTAAATTATTTGGTTATGTAAAACAAATACAAGAGCTTGGCGGCGGCAGTGGCGTGCAAGGGTAATGTTGGGTTGTGTATGGCGGCCGCAATGGTTGTTTTTGATGTGTATTTTAAAATTGGCCGAATGGGACGATTATCAATTACACCATATTTGTACTAAAATTGTCAGTTTAAAATTCATAAAAAAAATTACACTATATTTTTTTTCATCCAACCAAATGTCCAAAATTTTGAAGTCCATACATTTGGTTTGCATTACTGATGTGAGGGTTTGGGGTTGAACCGGCCCCAATTGGTTCGATAGGGAGGCTGAACCGGCCAAACAACGCTTCCTTGGGTTTTGAGTGCTGTCTCTCAAGAGGAGGGGTTCCCCCCCTCCCTCCCTCGTAGCTATCTTTTATTATAAATAGTCTGTTTNCTTTTTCCTTTGGGAAGTGTAGTGCGCTGAATAACTTTGATTAGTACTTTTAAGAAATTTACCAAATAAACAAGTTGGCTCCCATACATATAGTCTCTGTAGTATTATAACTTTTTTTACATACTCTGTTCGCATTTTTTAAAGCATATTGAATAGCCGTGGTTGGTGAAATACATGGATAGTTGCGACTTTATTTTTTCTCTTCTTCTACAGCATGTTACCTTCCTCTTTGTTTATTAGGCTTGTATATGGTTTTTCTCCTCCAATAAGAAAGACCATTATTCTTCCAGTTAAAATTTAGACCATTATTCTTCCAGTTAAAATTTAGACCATTAAATTTTATGACCTTTAAAATTGTGATCAATGCCTACTAATTCCTTCAACATTATTAATTTAGAAGTCTATTANTAATAGGATATATTCTTTCTTTCTTTTTCCTTTGGGAAGTGTAGTGCGCTGAATAACTTTGATAAGTACTTTTAAGAAATTTACCAAATAAACAAGTTGGCTCCCATACGTATAGTCTCTGTAGTATTATAACTTTTTTTACATACTCTGTTCGCATTTTTGAAAGCATATTGAATAGCCGTGGTTGGTGAAATACATGGATAGTTGCGACTTTATTTTTTCTATTCTTCTACAGCATGTTACCTTCCTCTTTGTTTATTAGGCGTGTATATGGTTTTACTCCTCCAATAAGAAAGACCATTATTCTTCCAGTTAAAATTTAGACCATTATTCTTCCAGTTAAAATTTAATTTTATGACCTTTAAAATTGTGATCAATGCCTACTAATTCCTTCAACATTATTAATTTAGAAGTCTATTAGATGCATCAATGGTTTTGATTGTTAGTTACATGGGTAAAATTGGATTTTAAGCAAGCATTGTGCACTCGCACACTTTTATGTGGAAACATATGTTTTTCCACAAGCTTTTTTTATTCTTTATTTTTTCTTATTTTGCCCCATTTTTTAATCATATAAAATTCAAATGGACAATCAGGACTGTTCACTTTAAATATCAACATGAACATCAGCAAGATGCCAATTTTTTTTTATTTTTATTTTAAGATGATTTGATAATGCATAAATCTAATGAAATTAATATTCTAATTGATGGTTTAGATAGATATATCATCATTAATTTATTGGTGCAAGAGTACTTAAGAAAATGGAATTGTTTGGGCATGTTTAAAAGGTCATTTAGAATAATTTCAGTGGATTTCATTGAAAAAATAAAAAGTGCTTTTGGTGAAGGCCTTTCATTTTTCAATAGTTAATCATCATTTATAAGACATGGGATTTTATTTGTAGAAATAGAGTTATAGAATAAATCCAAACAATCAAATATCAAATATAATCTTATTTAAAATAAAATCTAATATAGTAAAGAAGGTTGATTCAGGTTAATAAAATTAATCTAATAAAAATAAGAAAAATATTATATGAATGAATACGAGCCTAAAATGCATGAAAATGGGTCTTATTCAACTTCTTTTTGCAGATCTATTAAAATTTTATCTTTTATGGATTAAATTAGTTGGATTACATTTCCACTTAATTACATTAGATAATTTATTTGTTTATTATTCTTTGATTTAGATGATTTTGTATTGTTAATCCTTATTTAAATTGGTTGTATTAATTAATCTTCAATTTTTTTTTGGNTGGTTGAGATTTATGTTTGGAAAGCCTTCTATTTTAAATTATCCACACCTCCACTAATCCTCCCCGCCGTAATACCCTACCTGCCATTCTTCCTTTCTGTTTCTGTCCAAAGCTCCTTCTAACTGCCGTTAATAGGCCTTCCCCCACCTGCAGTCATCCGCCAAAATCCCCCTTTCTTACTGCAGCCAACTGCTGCTCCCTTTTTCCCCTCCTGCAGCCACCCACTGTCAAGTGCAATCCCTTCTGGTCCTTACCTGCTGCCGCAGCTCCTCTCCTGCATGCTACCCAGTTACCGCAACTCCACCACAGCCCACCTATTGCTGTTGCAATCTCCCAGACACCCACCCACCTGCTGCCCAGCGGCATTCACCCCTTTCGTCCTCATCCTAGTGGGCGGTTTGTGGTGTGTTAATTTATTCCCATATTAGAAGTTTTCATTGTAATCTTTTTTGAATTTCAACAATAATATCATTATTTCGTTTGTGTGGGTTAACTTCGGTATCAATTACTTTGATTATGCATGCAACCAAAAATCTCCTAAATCAACTTTGTTGACCTTATGTATGTATTGTAGATCATTGTTAGTCATATATTATCTTTTAAGCTGTCTTTGAAAGTATGTTAGTCCATCGAACATACAGCAAACTAGCAGATTCGAATCATACCAAATAAAAGCCCTTTACATCAAAGAACCAAATTGAACTGATCATAACTTGAAAAATTGATTCACTAATCTGAAAAGTTGTATTTTTGATAATCCTAGAAAAGTATACCTATAAAGGGACTTGGCTATGCTTCATTTGGTTAAAATTTCACGTGGAAATAGCAGTGGTGTGAGTTTTAAAGTAGTTTTTTGGTCAAAATTTTTCTGGTGTTCTATATTTTACGTGAGTATCTTTAATGTGTATGTCTATTTGCTCTTTTACCATATATATTACTTGTGTCAGTGTTCGCTTTTCAAAAATATGACTTGAGGTTATGGCTTATTTAGGCACCTTTAACTGATTCAGAGATTGAAGAATTAATAGAAGAGTTTCTTGAACTTGAGAGCAAGGTATTTTTTTTTTTTTAATGGAATCATGTTTCTTAGTTTCTTTCTTAGCTATTTGTTCCTCTCGTCCATTTCTCATCCTACTTTTTAGGCTTCAGAAGCTCAAGAATCACTTGAGAAGGATTCTCTTGCTCAGGTCGAAAAGGAAGTTAGAGAAGAGCTCTCACAAAATCTTCATGGGGATGCTGTTGGTCCCTTTGCCTAAACTTACATTTTCATAAATTGTATCAATAGGAATTCTATGTAACTGCAATATTATTAAAACATTTCATTCTTCTGTGTGTAGCTTGATCTTGCTGTATCAAATGAAATGAAAACATTCAGAGAAGAATGGATGGCTGTGCTTGATGATCTCGAGACTAAGAGTGCTCTGCTATTGGTCAGTATCTGCTGCTTCAGCTACTGCTGTTGGTTGTGAAATTATATTGTTTGTAGGACTACGAATGCTTTATTATTATTTTTTTTTTGAGAAATGTACATAAATACCGCACAATTCTTATGTATTTACATATCTAACATGAAAAGTTTGATATTTACATTTATAACACTTCGGTATTGAAAACATATGCATGAAAATGTGTATTTCACTTTTAAAAAACTAGCAATGGTGGTAATTTTTATGTGATGTGAAAGATTTGAATGGTAAGCATGTGAATATTATGGTTTAGGTGTTAGATATGTAAAATACATCAGAATTGTGTAGTATGTATGCATATGCTCTTTTTTTGGGGTTTGGCTTCAGTAATTAGGGAAACATATTATTGCAGTTAAATAGTGTAATAGTGAAGTACAAACGGATCATAGATTTACATGTGGTTGTAACAATCCAAGCTTGACTAAGCTTTAGCTCATTCAAATTTAGTAGATGCTATGCTCTCAAGCTAAAATCATTTGTTATCGTACTGAAGAGTGGTCATGAATAGTTAGTCAAATCAATGATTGTTGGTCAATGGTTTTGATCACATTAAAAATTTGGGAAATTTACATACATGCCATACAATTCTTATGTATATACATATTAACACCTAGACTTTTTTATTTACATTTATAAAACTTTGATATCATAAACCTATGCAAGAAAATGTGAATTTCACTTTACAGCAACAACAACAACAAAGCCTTAATTCCACTACGTGGGGTCGGCTACATGAATCCTTTTCTCCGTTGCGTCCTATTTAGTGTCATATTTTCATTTAGTTCTAATAAATTAAGATCATTTTTTATACAATAAGCCCAAGTTTTCCTAGGTCTATCTCTGCCTTTCTTAACATAAGTCGAATCTAAAACATTTACTCTCCTAATCGGATCATCAGATGGTCGACACTTAATGTGAAAAAACCATCTAAGACGACTTTCTCTAATTTTTTCCGTCACAGGAGCTACACTAGCCCTATCACAGATATATTCATTTCGCATTTTGTCTCTAAGCGTGAAGCCACTCATCCACCTAATCATTCTCATATCGGCAACACTTAACTTTGCATTATGCTTCTCTTTTAAAGGCCAACATTCAGTGCCATAGAGTAATATTTTTGATGCCGTTTTAAATTTTTTAGGGCCATGCATGCAAATATGAATGTAAGTGTTAGATATGTAAGTGCATAATAATTGTGTGGTATGCATATAAGTGCCTCTAAAAATTTTCTTGCCAATTTAATATCATATATTCTTTTTTTTCTTTTTCCTTTGGGAAGTGTAGTGCGCTGAATAACTTTGGTAAGTACTTTTAAGAAATTTACCAAATAAACAAGTTGGCTCATATAGTCTCTGTAGTATTATAACTTTTTTTACATACTCTGTTCACATTTTTGAAAGCATATTGAATAGCCGTGGTTGGTGAAATACATGGATTGTTGCGACTTTATTTTTTATATTCTTCTACAGCATGTTACCTTCCTCTTTGTTTATTAGGCGTGTGTATGGTTTTTCTCCTCCAATAAGAAAGACCATTATTCTTCCAGTTAAAATTTAGACCATTATTCTTCCAGTTAAAATTTAATTTTATGACCTTTAAAATTGTGATCAATGCCTACTAATTCCTTCAACATTATTAATTTAGAAGTCTATTAGATGCATCAATGGTTTTGATTGTTAGTTACATGGGTAAAATTGGCTTTTAAGCAAGCATTGTGCACTCGCACACTTTTATGTGGAAACATGTTTTTCCACAATCTTTTTTTATTTTTTATTTTTTCTTATTTCGCCTCATTTTTTAATCATATAAAATTTAAATGGACAATCAGGACTGTTCACTTTAAATATCAACATGAAGATCAGCAAGATGCCAATTTTTTTTTATTTTTATTTTAAGATGATTTGACAATGCATAAATCTAATGAAATTAATATTCTTATTGATGGTTTAGATAGATATATCATCATTTAATTTATTGGTGCAAGAGTACTCAAGTAAATGGAATTGTTTGGGCATGTTTAAAAGGTCATTTAGAATAATTTCAGTGGATTTCATTGAAAAAATAAAAAGTGCTTTTGGTGAAGGCCTTTCATTTTTCAATAGTTAATCATCATTTATAAGACATGGGATTTTATTTGTAGAAATAGAGTTATAGAATAAATCCAAACAATCAAATATCAAATATAATCTTATTTAAAATAAAATCTAGTATAGTCAAGAAGGTTGATTCAGGTTAATAAAATTAATCTAAATAAATTAAGAAAAATATTATATGAATGAATATGAGCCTAAAATGCATGAAAATGGGTCTTATTCAACTTCTTTTTGCAGATCTATTAAAATTTTATCTTTTATGGATTAAATTAGTTGGATTACATTGCCACTTAATTACATTAGATAATTTATTTGTTTATTATTCTTAGATTTAGATGATTTTGTATTGTTAATCCTTATTTAAATTGGTTGTATTAATTAATCTTCAATTTTTTTTTGTTAATGTATCATTCTATGAGTGTTGGTTTAATCTTATCATGATATGTTTATTATTTCTTTTTTTTTTGGTTTTTTTTTATGTAGAGTATGGTTATGTTTTGTTTTATAATGGGTATTTGCTAGAGTTTTGTATAATGTGTATAATGTACCTATTTTTCTTTTTCAAATGCTGTGTGATTTTTTTATTTCAAAATACTTTAATTTTTTTTTACTTTGAATTTTTTTTTTTTTACTTTCAAACATCCTATTTGAATCTAAAATGCAGTCAATAATTTATATTAAGTCAATATAATCTTTTAGAGCTAGTTTATTTTGTCTTTCAAAGTAATAGTGTATGGACCTTATTATTCGTTCAAGAAAAATATAATTTTATTGCTTATTATGTTCTGATTGTTAGCATTAATACTCTATTGAAATTTTCATATTGATGATAGCATGGCATTTTATTCTGTTGCATTGAAAAAGAAGAAAGCTAAGGATCAAGATTTTCACTAGCCTTGTTGTGTTCAAAATCTCTTACAAGATTCTGAACATGTTAGGGACCATGACATGGATTTCAATAAAAATATCATGGCAGATGCAAGCTGTGATTAAGAGGTACTTATGGGGCATCTCTATGTTAGGGAAAGCATATTACATCTTTAATAAGGGAACCTTGAGAGTTGAAGTTTCTGCACATGTTACCATTGATGAGTCATATAACCATTACCAAATCAAAGAATTGAATTTTGATAATGTTATAGCTGGTGTTAAAAGCGGAACTAGCTACCGAGTAGGGAGTAAAAGTTTTGTGTTTAATCATTCTAAAGACTTGATTATTGTAGACTTATATGTGGGAGTTAGTACCAGAAATGAATTTTGATTAGAAGTGAACTTTATTTTGTTTATCTCATTGACATAACCAACCTAGGTAGAAGAAGCATTAGTGATTAAATTTTGGATAGATAATATGCAGAAGATGTTAAATCAATTTACATAAAATTTTATTGACTAGAGAAATATGGGAAGAAAATAAGTTTGTAAAAATAAACTAATTGTACAATATTTGTGAGAAATAATGATGGGAATGGTTGTAAAAAAGTTTAATTTCATAGAAGAAATAGGATTCGAAAAATTTTTGCAACAGCTGCACAAATCGAGGGTTATTGGATTACTAGCATTTGCAAGCTTGATGGGCTCCAAGTTATAACAGATGGATGTAAAAAATCTCTCTTGTGGTATGACAGAGAAGGGCATGCATGTTGAGTGGCCATCTTGGATTGAAAGCTAAACCCACTTTAATCATGTTTGCCAATTGAAGAAAGTTTTATCTGGATTAAAGCAGCGTACATGGCGTGACAAACTTAATAAGCATTCTTCAAAATGAAATCTCTGAAGGAATTTTTGACGTGATCTTATTTATTTGAAAATTTGAGTATCTTGATTGTGCAAAGCTATGTTGATAGCTTACTATTTAGAGTTATAAATGACTCATTATGGAAATAATTTTTTTCAATGACGAATCATGAATTTGGAATAACTATGATAAGGAAGTCCAATTTTTTTTGGTTTTTCAGATAAAACATAAAAAGAATGGATTATTTTAATATGAATTTAAAAATATAAAGAAAAATATTTAAGAAATTTGACATGGAAGGATGTAAGAAAATAAATATGTTGATGAGCTGTACACTTTAGCTCGGCAGAAACCCTAGCAGAGGATATGTAGATTTGTAGCATTATTGAGGTATAATTTGATTGCTGCTATTTCTCACTGCTAATAGACTTGGCCTCATGTTCAGTACCTACTTATGTGATGCTTTTATGCTGTTCGAGAAGAATAAAATTTGATAGGAGCAAAGGATGCTTGGCTGCCACCACTGTGTTGGAACTTTGTTATCTTACGAGTAGCATTTGACCTATGGGATACTGATATTTGGATTTTGCAGGTTGTAATGTTGATAGGAAGGGCATACAGGCTGTAATGTTGATAGGGAGGGCATATCAGGGACTTGTCAATCTATAGGGCATTAAGTAATTTTATGATCTAGCAGAAAGTAGAATTTCGTTGCTCTATTAACCCTTGAAGTTGAGTATATAGCTTTAGGCAGCTGTCTTGCTCAAGTCACTTATACAAAAACTTGAGTTTAGAATCTGTTGATAAAGTGTGACAATACTAATGCTACATGTATATCCCAATGAATCTTATACAATACTCTAGAGCAAAATATATTGACACCTCCTTACTTTTTAGAGATCATAATTCCAAAGCTAACATAGATATTTAATTTATTGGCTTTGAGAATCACTTGGTAAGCATATTTACAAAATCATTGTGACAGATTAGTACACTAAGAACAAAATTAGGAGTTTAGAGGTAGTTATTTGAACCATTCATCATGAGCATGTCTGTTCTTGTGTCTCTGTTTACCTTTTGTTGTTTGGTCGTCTGTTTGCTGTTTACGTTCATTGATTTGTTCTTTAATGTCTAATTTCCCTTGGTCATTCCTACCATTTAAGCTTCTTTTTTTTATTTTATGAGTTTCCGTGAACGTTGTTATTTATGTCGAGCACGCTATCGCGCAATCAATGGTGTGTAGGAGGCAAGTTAAGATATCCAATTAAGTCCTTTATGGCTACCTATATATTTCAAATAGGGAAATTCATGTACATACCGCCCAATTCTTATATATTTACTACCTAAATCCCAAAGTTTGATATTTATACTTAAAACACATTGATGTCATTAACTTTTGCATGAAAGGGAGTATTTAACTTTTGAATAGTTAGTAATGATGCTATTTTTGATGAGATATTAAAGCTTTGAGTGCTATAGATATAAATGTGAAATATTAGGTGTTGGATATGTAAATACATAAAGAATTGTGTAATGTGTATGTACATTCACCTATCAAATATTGTTGCCGCCCATATACTATTGCTGCCGTTTTTCATTATAATTGATCTTCCTTCAATTAAATCCTATGTAATTTCCCTCTACCACATTGTCAGCCGCTTGTTAGGGGTCTTGTGTAGAATTTGTGTTATCTGACATGTGCTTCAGCTTAATTTCATTCTAAAAGCTGATGATTTTATCAATATTATCCCATTTCTTTGTCATCATGTATTATTGCGTGACACAAGCTAGTTTAGTATTGCAATTATGTTGATACAATACATTTCAAAACTTAATTCTTTTCGTAACCTGTAATTAAAACATCATCTGAACTTTGCTTTCATCATTTGATAGCCTTTGTCCTTGAAGTTAAATACACAACTAAGCTATAAAAACCAAATTGATCACATTTCTATCCTATTCTCCGATCATTCCCTTAAAGTCTTTTTCAGAATGAAAGAGTGTCTTCTAGGTTAACAACAGTGAAGAAATTGTCCAGTCGCACCACCTCCACTGCAAACTCATATCCACCTCCACTGCAAACTCATATCGATTCTGCTCATATCCTTATGATGCTTGGATCAAAAACATTTTTCACTTGGATTTAAGATAGATGATCACTAAGTGTAATTGACTGTCTACAAATAGGAGTGTTGGCGTTAGCAAAAGTAACAGCTTTTTGTTTATAAAAATGCTGAAACTTGGTTTCACAGCCACCTTGTCAAGTTTTGTGACTACTTGCATCACACTTCAGACGCAAGGCCTCTTAGATGCTCGAGTGTTTGTTTGTTTATATTTTACTTTCTTCTGCTATCTTTAGATGTCCTCACCTTTTTGATAGGGTGAAAAGCTGAATGGGTAGTTTGGTTGCCTTTGTTATGATATATATGTATTTTTGATATATATATATATATATATATATATACTTTTGATGTTTTGATGATATATACTTTTGCTTTTGTTGTTTTGGTGACTGTACTTGGCATGATTATTTTATTTTAAATAATAATTAAAAAAAGTTAAAAATTTGGAAATTTGTATGCCTCATTTTCTTGCACTTTTTTCATGACTGATTACATTGTAAATTAAATTAAAATTTAATGATGCTTAAATTCAAGGGGAGTTTTATAAGTCCCAAAAGTTTTGTACAATCAAGGAATATTAAAATCTAAAAAAATGGGAGATTATTAACTTTATGGCATATGATAATATCATAATGTTTTGATGATTACACATGTAATTTGGCTGAGTTGATTTTTTAATAATGCATTTTGTGCGGGTTAAGTACATTATAGGTATATGCTAGAGCATTAATATTTAAATTGTCTAGTAAACTGAAAGAAGAGCATACGTGACTTGAGAAAATGTAGCTTAAAGCTGCAGGGCTAGTTCATGTACATAGTAATTCAATATGCCCAACAATTCTTGATGATCAAGCTAGAAAAAAAAGTACTTTACTGGAGCTACTAGTGTCAAAATTAGATTTTATTTATTTTTGACTCTTACATATGATTCATGTATATAGGCTATTAAGACAATCATCACATGCATATGATGGGTAACAGCAAAAAAAAAAATAAAAATAATAATAAGGACTATTTATTTAAATTGATTGCAATAGACCTTATTGATATAGGTCATGTCATACAATATGCCTAAATATTTAAAACTAAAGTCGGATTAACTTGTATTAATTAAAAATTGTTGTAAACGTAAAGCTTAGAGAATTGGGAAAAATATCTAAATGTCCGTAGAAAGTTTAAAAGAACAATCCTTGGCGCTAAAAATTCGGCTTTTAGTGATCTTTATAATAGATTAGATACTAAAGAGGGTGAAAAATATATGTATAAACTAGCCAAACCCTTTATAATATATTAGATACTAAGGAGAGTGAAAAATATATGTATAAACTAGCCAAACAAAGAGAAAAGAAAACAAGATATAACTCAAGTAAATTGTATTAAAGATGAAAATGAAAAAAAGTTTTTCTTAGAAAAGTATATTCAACATAGGTGGGTGTGTTGTTTTGATAAACTTTTTAATGAATTTTTTGAAAATATGATCGACCTTAGTGATCTTAATATCATTAATAATGACAAATCATTTCATTTTAACCGTCACATTAGTAAAAAAGAAGTTTAAGAGCCCTTGAAAAAAAACGAAGGGTGGAAAGTTTGTAGGACCTGATGATATCCCAATTAAAGTGTGAAAATATTTAGGAGATGTGGGAGTTTCTTGGCTTACTAAACTCTTTAATATTATTTTAAAAACTTAAAAAATTCTCGATGAGTGGAGGAAGAGTATTTTGGTCCCTATTTTTAAGAATAAAGGGGATGCATAAGAGTGTGCAAATTATAGATGAATTAAGTTGATGTGTCCTAGTTTAAATATATGGGAGAGGGTAATTGAACATAGGTTTAGACGTATTACAAAAATTTTTCATAATCAATTTGGATTTATGTCGGGCAGGTCTACTATGGAAGCTATACATTTATTGAGAGCTTTGATGGAGGACGATCAGAAAAATAAAAAGGATCTACATTTAATTTTTTTTGATTTAGAAAAAGCTTACGATATGGTTCCCAGAGATCATCTTTGGAGAGTTTTTGAGAAGAAAGGTGTTGATATGATTTATATTCAAGTCATTAAAGATATGTATACTAGAGCTATTACTTGTGTTCGTACTGAAGGAGGATTGACCAAATATTTTTCTATTTCTGTTGGATTATACCAGGGATCTGCTTTAAGCCCATATCTTTTTGCTTTAGTTATGGATGTTCTTACTGGACATTTACAGGAGGATGTACCTTGGTGTATGCCTTTTGTTGATGATATCCTTCTTGTGTATATGTCAAGAGAAAAAGCCTAGAAAAAACTTGAATTGTGGAGGTCTACATTGGAGTATAAAGGCCTTCATTTGAGTAAAACTAAAACTGAATACATGGAATGTAATTTTGGTAGTAGTAGCTCTCGTGACAGAAGTGTAACTTTTGGTGATCAAATTATTAAAAAGTGTGAACGATTTAGATATCTCTGATTTTGTTGTTAGAAGCGATGCTGATATAGATGGGGATGTTAATAGTAGAATTCAAGTTGGTTGGTTGAAGTGAAGGAATGTTTCAGGCCTTTTTTGTGATAGAAAAGTACCGCTTAGACTGAATGGAAAGTTTTATAAGATGGTGGTGAGATCTGCAATGCTCTATGGCGTTGATTGTTGGCCTTTAAAAGAGAAGCATAATACTAAGTTAAGTGTTGCCGAGATGAGAATGATTAGGTGGATGAGTGGCTTTACACTTAGAGACACAATGAGAAATGAATATATCCGTGATGGGGTTGGTGTAGCTTCAGTGACAGAAAAAATTAGAGAGAGTCATCTTAGATGGTTTGGTCACATTAAACGTCGGCCATCTGATGATCCGATTAGGAGAGTAATGTCTTAGATTCGACTTATTTTAAGAAAGGCAGAGGTAGACCTAGGAAAACTTTGGCTTATTGTATAAAAAATGATCTTAATTTATTATAACTAAATGAAAATATGACACTAAGTAGTACACAATGGAGAAAAATGATTTATGTAACTGACACCACGTAGTGGGATTAAGTTTTTGCTGTTGTTGTATTAATTTGAAATTTGAATGAATCATGCTGTAAAATGAGAATCATATTGTGCGATGGGTTTCCTTAATGAATCTAATTGATCAACTGAAATTATGAGCTAATTAATATGTATTAGATTTCACTGTTCAAATTATACAATGTGAATTTTATTGTACGATCCAACAATACTCGCTATATTTCACAAATTTAAAGATTTGAGCCGAGCACTCTTAATGTAAGTGGAGTTTTTCAAAACCTAAACTAGAGGTAGTTTGAGAACCAGTGAGCGAACTTTAAGGGTTTTCATGAGGGATTCTTTAAGATATGATTTGAAAGTTCTAAAGAGGGTATCGCGTGTGCACGAAGAGGTTTGTCTTTTTTTTCTGCCTATCTATCAGTCCTTGAACTTAAAATATAGCTATTGTAAGAGATCTAAATTTGTTTTTGTCAAATGTATTTTGACCTCAAAATGTTTGTAGAGATTTTGGTGTCACTAGTCTGGCTAAAGGTGTCTTCTTGCTTATGATTAGTAGAGAATGTTGGCTTTCTCTATTATCCTTTAGCAAGAGGGTTTAGTTACTATGTTGTGGCAAAATAAGTGAGGAACTCTCGAGTGGAGGACCTTGGATGTGGACTAGTTGTTGGTGTGAAAGCATGATAAATTGACTTGCATTTTTGCGTCTCTTTATTTTGCCGCACTGATTTTTCCTTAGTTTGCCCATGTTGTGATATGTATGATGGTTATCTCAAATTGCTTGTGTTAAATTATAGTTAAATTCTATTTTCTCTTGATTTTGGACAAATTGTGCGAGAACTAGTTGTGAAGAAAAAAAAAATCAACTAGNGGTTAAATTCTATTTTCTCTTGATTTTGAACAAATTGTGCGAGAACTAGTTGTGAAGAAAAAAAAAATCAACTAGTTGTGACCTTTTTTAGATCACTTCTGCATGATTCATTTCTCCTTTGATTTTTGAAAAAAAAATCTTATGTTGATTATTAATCTTGTTTTTTAAATAAATATTTTTAAAAAATTATTTAAGTGATTGTTTTTAAAATCACCCATAATGCATTTTCCTCTCTTGTGTGTGCCATAAACTTCAGTGTCCTATTGTGTTATTGCTAGTTTATTAATACTCTTAACTAGGGAGGAATTTAAATTGAATGATGCGAATTTTGTCCGTTTTTTCCATCTTCCCTCCTTCCAATTATTGGAGTTACCAACAACCTCATATGGCTTTTTATCAGTGGGATTNGTTTTTAAAATCACCCATAATTCATTTTCCTCTCTTGTGTGTGCCATAAACTTTAGTGTCCTATTGTGTTATTGCAAGTTTATTAATACTCTTAATTAGGGAGGAATTTAAATTGAATGAAGCGAATTTTGTCCTTTTTTTCCATCTTCCCTCCTTCCAATTATTGGAGTTACCAACAACCTCATATGGCTTTTTATCAGTGGGATTNAATCAACTAGTTGTGACCTTTTTAGATCACTTTTGCATGATTCATTTCTCCATTGATTTTTGAAAAAAAATTTTATGTTGATTATTAATCTTGTTTTTTAAATAAAATATTTTTAAAAAATTATTTAAGTGATTGTTTTTAAAANTAATCAACTAGTTGTGACCTTTTTAGATCACTTTTGCATGATTCATTTCTTCATTGATTTTTGAAAAAAAATCTTATGTTGATTATTAATCTTGTTTTTTAAATAAAATATTTTTAAAAAATTATTTAAGTGATTGTTTTTAAAATCACCCATAATTCATTTTCCTCTCTTGTGTGTGCCATAAACTTTAGTGTCCTATTGTGTTATTGCAAGTTTATTAATACTCTTAATTAGGGAGGAATTTAAATTGAATGAAGCGAATTTTGTCCGTTTTTTCCATCTTCCCTCCTTCCTTCCAATGATTGGAGTTACCAACAACCTCATATGGCTTTTTATCAGTGGGATTCATAACAGTGTGCTTATGGTTACCTCTTTTTTTTTTTTGACATTGGAAATGAGTTCTTTTATCAGCTAGATGAACCATTGTTTTTTAGCGACACATTAGGCTTCTCACTGAGATTTTAAACTATAGCGCCCAGTTTGGAATATGATTTATGGCATCCCTTGTCTAACTTGAATTTGAACTTCTTTGGCTTTAAATTGTTAGAAAGTATTTGGCTTTAAATTGTTAGAAAATATTTCTAAGGATTGCGGGAGATATATTCTTTATGCGTGGTAAAGCCTGAAACTTTGTGGAAAGTTTGTTGAATCTCTCGAATTCTACTTGGAACCAGGTTTTCTTCTTTGTTATATTTCTTTGCTTTGAATTGACATTTTAGAAATTCAACTTTTTGCAGGAGCAACTTGATGGTGCTGGAATCGAGCTCCCTGCTCTGTATAAATGGATTGAAAGTCAAGCTCCTAATGGCNTTTTTTTTTGACATTGGAAATGAGTTCTTTTATCAGCTAGATGAACCATTGTATGTCTAACTTGAATTTGAACTTCTTTGGCTTTAAATTGTTAGAAAGTTTTGGCTTTAAATTGTTAGAAAATATTTCTAAGGATTGCGGGAGATATATTCTTTATGCATGGTAAAGCCTGAAATTTTGTGGAAAGTTTTGTTAAATCTCTCGAATTCTACTTGGAACCAGGTTTTCTTCTTTGTTATCTTTCTTTGCTTTGAATCGACATTTTAGAAATTCAACTTTATGCAGGAGCAACTCGATGGTGCTGGAATCGAGCTCCCTGCTCTGTATAAATGGATTGAAAGTCAAGCTCCTAATGGCTGTTGCACTGAAGCTTGGAAGAAGAGGAATCATTGGGTTGGTTCCCAGGTTTCCAATGAAACCAATCTATACATTAGGGAAGCTGAAGAGTACCTCCAATCCTCTCATCCTGTACAGAAGTATGTCCTTTAGCTACATTTTCTAATTATTTATATGTATACCCCTTTGCCAACTTTTTAATTTTCTTCCCCTTTTGTCAGGAAACATGGCAGACTTCTGGAGGTTGGCGCTAGTGGATTTCTTATGAAGATGTTCTCTGTTGGTGATAGAAATAAAATAGGAGATTGGAATTCATTCAGTGAATTTATTCAGTCTCAGAAATGTTCCGAGGGTAATTCATTTGGCAGCAAGAACTGGGCGTCTGTTTACCTTGCAAACACACCTCAAGAGGCCGCTAAATTGGGTTTAAAATTTCCCGGTGTTGATGAGGTAAATTTTTTCTTGGGTCATTTACATACAGTGCACACAATTCTAATGCATTAAAATATCTCACACCTAAACTTTCGTTACATGCATAGCACTCAAATCCTTAACGTCATATCAAAAATAGCACTTTGTACCATTTTTTAAAAGTGAAATACATCTTTTCATGCATAGGTTTAAACTTTAAAGCACAAAAGAGCCATGTGTGTAAATATGAACCTTTCGGTGTGAGATATGTATATACATAAGAATTGTGTGTTGTGTGTATATTTCCCAAATTTGCATGCATAGCAGTTAACAAACAATTCTTATGTATTGACATTTCTAACAACTAGACATTCATATTTATATACATGTCACTCAAATATTTAATATCGCATAAATTACACTATTAGTATTACCACTTTTAAAAATGAAATACTCCTTTTTCATGCCTAGGTTTAAAGCACCAAAGTGATATTTGTATGAATATGTAAGTTTTAATTTTGAAATATGTAAATACAAAAGAATTAAGTATGTAAATTCTCAACTTTTGTTTGGTAGTTTATTTTTTACAATCTGACCTGCCATTAGTAAATGTTTTCTTGATATTTTTTCGATCACTTCTGTCCTAAAGTGGCTCTATGGAATGTCTTTTTATTTTGATTTCATGCTTGTATGTACCGTTTTTAATTATTATGGGTTAGCGAGTGGAAAATTTTGAACCATTATATTGGACATTTTGTGTGAATTAGTTTCTCTTTAGGAAGATTTACATACATACCTTTCATTTTGTACTTATTTGCATATCTGACGCTTCAAAACTTGCTGCAAAGTAAGTTAGTCGCACAATGCAAGTATGCATGTTAAGTAATAATGTCGTTAAAGAGTATCGCGTATCGATTCCACAAGGAAAGGCTTAAGAACTATTCTGATGGGCGAATCTCTAGTTTACTAAACTTAGTTTAGCGTGATCACAACTATGAGTTTGTTTCCTAAAATCCTACTTAAAAGTGAAAACAAATGATAGCATGTTCAGTAAAGACGGAAAACAACGACAGATAAATCTTATTGTTCTTCAAGATGTGTGAGGTTCGCGCCTGTGTGATTTAGGCAATGTGTTGATTCGTGATTTTCCTAGTCTTTCCTCAACGCGATTGTTGTCAACAAGATAAAAAGTTCTCCTTATGTCCATGCCTAGGTCAAAAGAAAGCTAGAATCCATGAAGTTAGGGCTTTCTCAATGCCCATGATATCCTGCGGATTTATTCAAATCCCTTTTCAAGGTTGTAAAACCTAGATAAAATATATCTATTGTTACCCGAACTTTGTGGTTACCATTTTGTTTATTTGCGTAACAACGAGAAGTCACAGATCACGAAATATGTTAACATCTTAATTGATCAGATTAGGATTAAATGAAACTCTATGGTTAACAAAATTATCAAAAAGACATGACGTCTTAGGAGAACGATATAGGGAAATAAGTCATCAGAGAAAATCACAAAACCACATCCCATATATCACAAAGATGCGAAAATAGTTTAGCTACACATGAAAGAACACTAGAAAAACATCCTAACAAAAACCATTCTTGCAAGTAAAAATGAAAAGTAAAGACTTTATAAAATGATTTATTCCCTCTTCTACAATAGCAAACTCATCTTTCATGCAATAACCTCTCAAAATATATGAATAATACAAAGAGTAAGGTAGAAGAATTGGTACTTGAGGAAACCTAGGGAAACTCTCAAAAAATTTTCTAGCAGTCTCCAAATTTTTTCTTTCCCCAAAGGATGCTTCTATTCGTACCCCAGTTTCCCATTTAAAGATTAAAAAAATCGGCATGAAAAAACCTTTTAAAACAAGATCTAGCGGTTCGAAAACATGACCACGCTAGAACCCGGCCAGAACCTGGCGTGGTCGCGTCAGAAATTGGTGTGTTCACGCTTAGTTTTGGTATGACTGTGCCAGACAACACTTTATCGCGCGGTTTGGCTTTATGTTTTGTGTTCTACACTTGTAACCTTTAAAATAATACAAAGAACATTTCACAAGCATAAAATGATAAATAAGGCAAAATAAAAGATAAAATATAGGAGTAAAAGTTGGTAGAATCACGTAAAATTGACACTTTTCAATATTCTAGACTTATCCTATCACTTGCCCTCAAGTATTTACATAACTAAGTTGAGATTTAATTAACATGATAGGTACTCCTATATGTTTCTAATTCTTTCATATGTTTATCAAAACTAAATAGCAGTTTTTAAATGTCATTTTTGATCAATTATCTTTCATGGTTAATAACTTGACCTTTTCTTAACCTCTCATTCTTATTCTTAAGAAAATCCTATAGATCGTTAAATTTCACTGACCTTGAATGTTTTTAATGCAATTTGTATTGCTTAACACTTTTATTTGAAGTTTAACTTAAAAAAGGGTTTTATTAACCATTAAAAAATTTCATTACTTGAGTCCCACCAATTACCCTTATGATTTTTCTTTTTGGATAATTGTTGTGCTAACCTCAAGCTTCTACTAAGTGGTTTTTCACTTTTTGTTCTTTTCTTTTTCTTTTTTTTCTTTTCTTTTTCATTTTTATTTTCTCCTGAGAATTACTATATATGGTTGAAAACTTTTTTTTTAAAATTTTAAATACGGTGAACTGTAGTGTTTCTTAAGTAGTAAATTTCTACACTGATATTTTATTGCCACATCTTTTAGATTATCTTTTCAGTTAAAACTTAAGATAATTTGAACTTTGATTATAATGAATGGAAAAAGATAGGAACTTTTTTGGGCTGTTACTTAACACTAGAATTACATCTTTTTAATCATCTATGAGTTCTTTTATGTAAAATTTGAAGTTGTGAAGTTCTGAATTTTATTATTTACTCATTAAAGTTAATTTTTTCCGAATGAAATTTATTTACTTTTACTCAATTATGATAATTAGTTTGAAATAATTCAGAATTCCTAACAGTAGTTGCCAAATTTAATTTTTATTCTCTATTGAGTTATGTGAGATATCTTTTAGATTCATAACAACGTTTCATTTTCTCCTCCCTGCTTCTTTCCATCACATATATAACATTAAGTAGCAACATAAATAAAATGCAGGTAAGTATAGGAAATGAGTAAATGCACGGTCACATGAGTCTCAGAAAAACAAGTACGCAATTTTTGTAATAATGCATGAATTAGAAACTGTTAAAAAATTCGGGGGTTCTCAATTCCTACTCTGCCATCAGGGGCAAATTAATCTGTAAAGAGACGAGACTCGAAACCAAAACAAATGAAAATTTAAAGCAACTTTCGAACTAAAATTTAAAACTAATGCATAAATTAAAAACATGCTTTACACATCAGATAACGTATGGGCTGCCTCTCATGATAGTGCTTAGTTTAACCTATACAGCATGACGAATAAGGCTTCCTTCAGGATCAAAATTCTAATTTAGTAATCATCAATCAATTGCCGAATTTTTTATTGATCCTGAAATTTCTACAAAATTCTCAAAATTCGGTTTTTCTACAACTTTTTCTTCTCAGTTCTAAAACAATCATCTTGAGGTTATGTAGTAGATTGAGTTCGATTATCATTCCTACATGTCTTTCTTAATCCAAAATTCTCGCAATTATTTCTCATGTTTGTATATAAGTGTTATTTTTGCTAAAAGAAAATTCCAGGTTTCCTAAATTTTGGGTTGGATTCTTCCTAGATTCTTTGGGTTATGGATCTAACTCTTCGTGGTTCTTTTTCTGCCTAGGGTTGTCTTCCAACTCTTCCTCTTGGGGCACTTCTATGGTGATATTATAGGCTCAACTATCTCTCTCACAATGCAAGTAGGTGCCTGGGAAAGAAGAGCAGATAATTCCTCGGTCATTCTTTAATAAAATTCATCCCACTCAACATGTTCTTTAGGGTTCGCCTCTTCAAATTCAAAGTTTCGACGCTCCACTACCCTTGATGTACTTTGAGGTTCATTGCTTAGTAGGTTAGTTAACTTACCAACTTAATTTTCTATGTTTCTAAGGGCATCGACAACTTGACTTTGTAACTTCTCCCCAGGTTTTTTACTTATTTCTCCAAATGCTCATCTTCTTAAGGGTAGTCACTGTCCCGATTATTTCATCTTTCTACAGGATCAACTTGGGTGCTCTCCCATTGCTTTTTGTTTACAACGGAGTTATTATTGTTTGAATTGAAGCTTGGGTAGGTCAACCAATTTTTTCCTAAATTTTACTATTTATTCTTCTAACAAAAGGTGATCTTTCCTAAATTGAGGTTTTGAGGTGACTTCCTAAGGTTGAATTTGACAAATGCGGTCTCTGCACCAATTCTCTCTGTTATCTACAAGTTTGGCTTGAGTTGCCCCCCGATGTTAGTTTTTTATGCTAATGTTATTAATGTTTCAATTATAGGGTAGTCTAGTTGGGATTGTATGTATTGGAAGAGGGGTGATTAAGCCTAGTTCCTATGTTAGGAGGGGAAAAATTGTGAAGGCTAGCCATCAACATGTTGTTATACTCCTCAAAGGATATAAATTGATTTTCACGTGTGTTTGTCATTCAAAAATGTTGAAACATTTTTTCTTTTTTCTTTTTTGAAAAATAATTTAAACACAGACAAAATAAAATAGAAAAAAATAGAGAAAAATAACAGAAGTGTCAAACATAGACCCTAAGTTTTTTAAGTATTGTTTTCCTAACATCGCAATTCTTTTTAACGTCTTTTCCCGGCAATCATGCCAAAAACTTGACGTGCAAAAACTTACCTCGATGTAAGTTGACTGCACAATGCAAATATACGTGTCAAGTAATAGTGCATTTAAAAAGTATCGTGTATCGATGCCATGAGGAAAAGGGCTAAAAACTATTCTGATGGACGAATGTCTAGTGGACTAAACTTCTAAGCATAGTTTTGTGTAATCACAAACAGGAGATGGTTTCCTAAAATCCTACTTAAAAGCAAAACAAAAGATAACGTACTTGGTAAAGATAGAAAATAGCGGTAGATAAGTCTTACTGTTCTTCCAGGTGTGTGAGGCTCGCGCCACTTTGATTTAGGTAATGCGATGATTTATGATTTTCGTAGACTTTCCTTAACGTGATTGTTGTCAACAGGGATATAAATTCCTCCTCATGCCTATGTCTATGCAAAAAGAATGTCATACTCCATAAAGTTGAGACCCCCAAGCCCCATGACATCCCACATATTTGTTTTGATCCCTTTCTTTTAGTTTGCAAAACTTTGATAAAATATGTATATTCCCAGATTTTGTGGTTATCCATTTCGTTCCTTTACGCTATAGGTAGGAGTCACAAATCACAAATTGTATCAATATCCTAATTGATCAAATCAGGAGTAAATGAAACTCTATGATTAACACAATAACGAAAATGCCCTGATGTCTTAGGAAAACTATACAAGGAAAGAAAATATTTGAGACGCAAAGAAAGTTTAGCTACACATAATAAAAAGAAAACCAAAAAAACATCCCAGCAAAACCATTTTTGTAAGTAAAATTGAAAAGTAAACTCTTACAAAATGATTTATTCCCTCTTCCGCCGCAGCCAACTCTTCTCTTATGTAATAATCTCTCAAAACATATATAAGAACAATACAAAGAAATGGTAGATAAAATCCTTAGGATCTCAATCCCAAGAGAGGAAGAGAAAACTTAGGAAAACTCTAAAAAATTTCTTCTCTAGCTGTCTCCAACTCTCATCATCTCCAAAGGATGCTTCTAGCCCTAGCTTCCTTTTTAAAGACGCACGCAGGAAAAATCGTAATAATCTCTCAAAACATATATAAGAACAATACAAAGAAATGGTAGATAAAATCCTTAGGATCTGAGAGGAAGAGAAAACTTAGGAAAACTCTAAAAAATTTCTTCTCTAGCTGTCTCCAACTCTCATCATCTCCAAAGGATGCTTCTAGCCCTAGCTTCCTTTTTAAAGACGCAACAAAAATCGACATGAAAAAACTTTCCAAAATGAGATCTGGCGGTCTGATGACATGACTACACCTGAAGCCGGCGTTGTCACACCCAGTTCTGGCGTGACTACGCTAGGCAACACTATATTTCGTTTTTCGACTCTGTTTTGCGAGTTTGACAATTGTAACCTACAAAAAAACATAAAAAAACCTTCCACAAGAATAAAATCATGATAAATAAGGTGACATAAAAAGGTAAATTACAAGAATAAAAGTCGATTAAATCACGTAAAATTGGCGCATGCCAATATGAAATCATGCCTAGCTTTAAAGCACCAAAGTGATATGTCTATAAATTTGAAAGTTTAAGATTGAAATATGTAAATACAAAAGAATTGTGTGCTAGGGATTTAAATTCTCAATTTTCGTTTGGCAGTTTATTGTTTACAATCTGCCCTGCCATTAGTAAATGTTTTCTTGCATTATTTTCGATCACTTCTGTCCAAAAGTGGCTCACCGGAATATCTTTTTATATTCATTTCACACTTGTATGTTTCTTTTTTAATTATTATGGGTAAGTGGATGGAAAATTTTGAACCATTATGGTAGCTTAAAGTATCGGACATTTCATGTGTGACTTGGTTTCTCTTTAGGAAGCTTTACATGCATACCTCTCAATTTGTATGTAGTTGAATATCTTACACCTGAACTTCAATTTTTACGTACATGCCACCTTACCTATGCATAAAAAGGTGTATTTCACTTTTCAAAAGTTAAAATGGTGGTATTTTTTATCTGATGTGAAAGATCTGATGTGAAAGATTTGTGTGGTATAAATGTAAAAATTAATGCTTAGGTGTTAAATATCTGAATACATACTAATTGAATGATTTGTCTGTAAATGCCCGTTCTCTTCACCGAAGTTCAGATTATGTTGATAACTTTGATGTGCAGGTGCTGATTAGGTGGTATTTTTTATCTGATGTGAAAGATCTGATGTGAAAGATTTGTGTGGTATAAATGTAAAAATTAATGCTTAGGTGTTAAATATCTGAATACATACTAATTGAATGATTTGTCTGTAAATGCCCCTTCTCTTCACCGAAGTTCAGATTATGTTGATAACTTTGATGTGCAGGTGCTGATTAATAGGTCATACATATTAGTAGTGCCGCTATTGTACATTTTGGTTGTTCCTTCATCACCATTTCAAAATCAACTGAGTGCAACTAAATTGATCCACTATTTTTAATTGCTTAACCTTTTTTTCATCGACCTTTTAAATTTGTCTTCTTTATATTATTTTTTGAGGATTTACATACATGCCACTCAATTCCAATGTATTTTCATATCTAACTCCTAAACTTCAATTTTTTCATATGTGCGTGCTATCTTACCTTTACATGGAAAGGTGTATTTCACTTTTGAAAGTTAAAATAATGGTACTTTGGGTGTGATGTGAAAATTTTAGGTGGTATAAATGTAAAAAAAGCAAAGTTAGGTGTTAGATATGTAACTATATAAGAATAGGTGGTTTTTTTCATCAAGCTAGATTCCTTGCTGCATCTCTTTATATTCATGTTTCTACCTAAGTCTTACTGTGCCGCTTTTTTAGGTAGAGGAGATTGGAGATATTGACTTTGATTCAAGAGATCCATTCTATTGTGATGCAATTGCAAATGAAAAAGAACTTGATCTCTCTGAAGAGCAAAAGAGAAACTTCAGAAAGGTTGAACTTTTTATTTTAGATTATATATTTTATAGTTTTTTGAAAACCAGAAAAAATGCACATGGTCTTTTTTTTTTTTGAGAAATCTATTTTCTTTAATAATTTAGATTTATGTATAACTTTATTATTTGAAATAATAAATATTTATAATACTTTATTATTATTATTATTATTATTTAAAAATTAAATCCAATACACAGGACAGTATACTTTCATAAGTTTTTGAGATTTATAAATAATAATGTTTTAATTATCATATAATTTATTCATTTTAAGTAATTAATATTCTATCATCAATCTTGAAAATTAAGTTCAAAATTTGTACGGTTTATGCTCATATAATTTTAAAATACAGTTTATCTTTTGAATTTGTTAACAATATCATNCTATCATCAATTTTGAAAATTAAGTCCAAAATTTGTACGGTTTATGCTCATATAATTTTAAAATACAGTTTATCTTTTGAATTTGTTAACAATTTCATATGATTTTTTTTAAAGAATGTGAACAACAAAATTTATAGTTATATTTTTTGAAGTACAATTCCTAAAAATTAGAGACGCATGCTTGCATTTTTTATGTGCATAACTGAGCCTAGAATTTGTTTGGAAGGAGAATTCATTCGATATGATATGCAAAGAAATATTCATTTGGAACCTAAATATGAATTGAGTATGGTTTTTTATCGTTTTATTTTGTAGTTTTTTATTTATTTATTTTAAATGATTATAAACTTTAACCTCTGAATATTAAATTAATTGTTCACTAAAAAAAACAAAACATTAGGCCCAGGAGTTAAATACAGTGATATAAAATGAGAATATGAACATGCACAAATGTGGTGTAATAAGGAACGAAAATTCTTTTAACATATCAATTTATATGCAATGAAAATTANACAAAACATTAGGCCCAGGAGTTAAATACAGTGATATAAAATGAGAAACATGCACAAATGTGGTGTAATAAGGAACGAAAATTCTTTTAACATATCAATTTATATGCAATGAAAATTATAATTTAATTGAAACTAAAAGGGTAAGTAAGAAAAGAAATGTTTGAACAGCCCATTGTATTGAAGCTATTTTAAGCTGAAACTATTTCAATAATTTGACTTAATAAAAATATTAGCTTGATTTTATTTTTATGAAATTGGGTAAGANTAAAAATTAAATCCAATACACAGTACAGTTTACTTTCATAAGTTTTTGAGATTTATAAATAATAATGTTTTAATTATCATATAATTTAATCATTTTAAGTAATTAATATTTGTGATACTTTTCTATCATCAATCTTGAATTTAAGTCCAAAATTTGTGCAGTTTATGTTCATATAATTTTAAAATGCAGTTTATCGTTTGAATTTATTAACAATATCATATGATTTTTTTTATAGAATGTGAACAACAAAATTTATAGTTATATTTTTTGTAGTACAATTCCTAAAAATTAGAGACGCATGCTTGCATTTTTTATGTGCATAACTGAACCTTGAATTTGTTTGGAAGGAGAATTCATTCGATATGATATGCAAAGAAATATTCATTTGGAACCTAAATATGAATTGAGTATGCTTTTTTATTCTTTTTTTTTGTAGTTTTTCTTATTTATTTTAAATGATTATAAACTTTAACCTCTGAATATTAAATTAAGTGTTCACTAAAAAAAAACAAAACATTAGGCCTAGGTGTTAAATACAGTGATATAAAATGAGAATATGAACATGCACAAATGTGGTGTAATAAGGAACGGAAATTCTTTAACTTGTCAATTTATATGCAATGAAAATTACAATTTAATTGAAACTAAAAGGGTAAGTAAGAAAAGAATGTTTGAGCAGCCCATTGTATTGAAGCTATTTTAGGCTGAAACTATTTCAATAATTTGACTTAATAAAAATATTAGCTTGATTTTATTTTTATGAAATTGGGTAAGAAGAAGTGTTTTGAGATGGATGTGACATAAATTGCAATAAATTAGATGATAAATAAATAAAACATTTTCCAATATTTTATGTTATTTTTTTATTTACAGTAATAATTTGGCTAGATAAATGAATTACAAATTGGCCAATTATCAAAACACCAAGGGCCATATCACAGTCAATTATAAGCCGATTTAATAAAACAGGTAAATAACACTAACACGGTTCTTATAATTCTAATATGGGTAGTCATTTTCTTTTGGCGTCAATTTAATCTGATGAATTAAATTTTATTATTCTTTTTGATGCAGGTTATTATTTATTTTCATAAAGGTTTATACTTACGGATGCTGGTTATTAATGTAATATGAGTAATACTAATTGGTGTCAATTTAATGTGATGAATTTAATTTTATTATTCGTTTTGATGCAGGTTATTATTTATTTTGATAAAAGTTTATACTTAACGGATGCAGGTTATTAATGTAATATGAGTAATACTAATTGGTGTTTGGCCATTGACATTGAAGTGACGCCAAAAGTAGCCCAGGCTTGCAATCGCCTCAATGGCTTGTTTGTTATTAAGTTGAAACTGCTTTTTTATCATTTTTTTAATTGTAGTACGGGGGCCTCATTGCTTTTTCTTTTATTTTTTTTGGAAAGATTTACATACAACTCAGTTCCTATGTACTTATATATGTAACATCTAAACTTCAATTTTTACATATATGCCACGATAGTTATACATAAAAAAGTGTTTCACATTTTAAAAGTCAAAGTACTGTATTTTTTATGTGATATGAAACATTTGTGCGGTGGTATGAATCTAAAATGTATAGTTTAGTTATTAGATTTGTAATTACATAGGAATTTCGGTGGTATGAAAGATTTGCATTTGAGTCGTCCATATTACCTTTTGGGTTCACCTCTCTCAAAAAAAAAATGTATCTAAATACCATTTTTATTTAAAAATTCTAGTTCTAATTTTTTTTATCCTGGTCTAGGTACGGGAAGACGATGATGCCAATTTCACACATAAATTACATCAGCGCTTGAAGCGACAACGACAAAAAATCAAAAGATGCAGGGTAAGTGAGCTTTAACTAAAACTAAAATTTATATGCTAAAGGTTTAAGAATTTTGAAGAAATCTTTTTCTCTGTTTTGCTATTGTTACCAGTACTTTGCCAACTTATCGACCCTTCTATCCAAAATATTTGTTTCGTCTGCCAAAGGTACAAATTACACACTAAAAATTAATATTCTATAACAGATGCCAGTTGATAAAGATGCCCTCAGTGGTTTTTCTTCAAATGAATGTCTTCAAGTAGATTCTACATTGCAAAACTATCCTGAAAATGGTTCTGTGGATGTTAATAGTGGTGATATATCTGCAAAACCTATTGGGAATACTATGGATTTTACAAATATACCTGAAAGTACTACCCACAATTGTAATGGTGACTGGAGTCGTGCTCGTGATATTGTGGAATTTGAACGAAAGAGCAAGCGTTGCAAGACTGTTTTCATAGACAGTGATGATGATGTCCTAATAATGGAGAATCGCGTTGTTCCGAGAGCTGATGGTGCACCCGACACAGAACTTCACTCACCAAAGAAAGTTAAAACTATTGATATTATTGATATTGATAACATGCCATCTCCAGATCTAGAAAACAACAAAAATCTTGAAAAAGAAAAAGAGTTTTTGTGTACAGCGTGTTTTGATACACTTAAGAGTTCTCTAGCGTGCAGGCATCCACTTTTGGGAGTTGCTGTCTGTGGACGCTGCAAATCTGTTATTGATGAAAAGATGCAAGTCAAGGTAAATATGGTTTTGAAATTTACGCTAGAGCTTTACCATGTAGACGGACTTACTCTTAATATCAATTTCATTTTTATGTATTTTCGTTCACTTTAAAAGCACTGCCAATTCATACATTTTAGGAGGAACATTCATGTATTTTTTCTTAAAATTGTCTCATGTGGTCATGCAGTGTAATATGAAACTGACAATATTTTATAAAGGAGAGAAGTGTCAAAATGGTCTCTTGACCTTTGTAAGGTCTATTTTAGTTTCAAATTTTATAAAGGTGACAATTTAGTCCATACTCCTTTAATATGGGTTGAAATAGTCCCCAACGAGCACTACTTTAGGCCCCATTAAAATATTCCAAGGACTAATTTAGCACCTTTTTAAACTCTTGGACTAAAGTGACCCAATGTAAATAGTTGGGACTATTTTGGCAGTGTAGTCTTTAAGAAAGACACTTAACCTTTATATTCTCTAAACTGTTCTGACTTCGATGAATATTCTTGATAACAGATTATATTTTTTAGAATCAATGTTGGAAGTTAGATCCATTATAGTTCATGGAAAGTATTTATTGGGTGTGTAAGAGCAGCTGAGAATGTGAGGGAGGTGACGAGTATTTTATGTCTGGTTGCATAATGTTTTTCATCTTTTGTTAATCTATGATCAATCCCAATTCTAGGGAGTTCAAAAATAATAATAGGGGCATGTACATGCATGCCACACAATTCTTAGGAATTTACATATCTAAAACCTAAAAATTCATGTTTAAGTACATACCACTCAAATCTTTAACATCACATAAAAAATACCACAATGACTATCCTTTTAAAAGTACAATACTCCTTTTCATGCATAGGCTTATGACACCAAATTGTTGTGAGCGTATATATTAAATATTGGGTGTTAGATATGTAAATACAAAAGAATTGAGTGCTATGTATGTTTCCCATACTAATAACGATAGCATTTTGGGCTATTGGTTGCATGGTATCCCCATGACTGAATTTTTCCACAGAGATGGTACATTCATAAGCACACTTTAATAGGTAAATTCTTAACAATTTTGAATATTTTTTAATGCACTTCAATGCTGCAGGGTACTTTCTCAGGTGAATTCTGTGCATGGTGTGGAAAATGTGATGACTTGGTGAACTGTAATACTTGTAAGATGCTTTTCTGTGAAACATGCATATCAAGGAATTTCGGTAAAGAAAATTTATCAGAGGCTAAAGCTAATAATTGGAGTTGTTACTGTTGTTTACCTATTTTATTGCATCGGCTTATAACCGACTGTGATAAGGCCCTCGGAGTTTTGCCCACATTGAGCTCTGACAGTGATTCCACCTTTTCTGATGCTGGCATCGATGTATCAACAAGGTAACGGACGCTACTGAATTGCAGTAACATTACATCATCTTTACACTTATAATGTTGGCATTAATTAAGAATGGAAGATTTACTTACGTACCTCTCAATTCTTTTCCTTTTACATATCTAACACCCAAACTTACAATTTTTACATACATGCCATCTTACTTATGCATGAAAAAGTGTATATAACCTTTTTAAAAGTTAAAATTATGGTATATTATATGTCAAAATGGAAGATTTGGGTGGTATAAATGTAAAAAATTAAAGTTTACGTATTAGATATGTAAATACATAGGAATTTGGTGGTATATATGTAAATTTTCCGATTAATAATAAGTTCGTTCTCTTATAGATTTTGGTTTTGCTTATGATTTATAAACTTTCCACATATATTGGTTATCTTTTGAATTAAAAATTCATTTCATTAATTGCATAATTTTGTTGTCTGCAGCATATTAGGCACTTAATTCATACACATGATTTACAACTATCCTCTTGTCATAGATTTTTAATGGCTATGCTAAGGCTAGTTGTTAGTTTGAGCCTATGTAGTGTAGAACTTAGTTTCCTAATTTCTCAATTTTTTTTTGATAAGAAGTGCATGAAGTTTGGTTTCTATAAAGTGTAGATTACAGCTTGAAAAAGAGTGAAGTATCAAAATAGTCCCTGATTCTTTGCAGAGTGTCATTTTATTACAAGTTTGTAAAACTGTAAATTTAGTACAGTATTTTAATATGTGCTGGAATAGTCTCGATAGAGGACTATTTTAGCCCCAATTTATAATGGCCGTGTACTTATTTGACACTTTTGTAGGCTCTAGTATGAAAATCACCTCGTTTAAACAGTCAGGGGACTGTTTTGACACTCTACCCACTTGAAAAAATAAAGCGAAAATATTTCTCCTAGAAGTTTTATTTGTCGTAAATTCAGCCACACACTTTTATGCGAAAGAAATAGTCTAAAGATCCATTATTCTTCCATTTCTTTCTTTTTTTTCTTGATAAAAGTGGTTATTTCCTTTTTTGCTCTTTTACTACCAGCAAGAGGAGCAAGAAAAAAATCAGGAGAATCCTGGATGATACCGAACTTGGAGAAGAAACCAAGGAAAAAATAGCAATAGAGAAGGTTTCTTATTGGATTAATCCGTTTGACAATATTTTTTTTCGGTTTTCTTTTACATATTTCTCTTAAAAACTCTTGTTGTTGTGTTGTAGGCCCGGCAAGAATATCTAAAATCANCCCTCGTTGTAAATTAGCATCCAACAATTCTTTTGATTGTTTTATTTTTTTTGTTTTAAAATTTTACACCTATTTATAACTTGTCTAGTATTGACGGTGGATATCATATATTTCCCGTGTCATTGGTTGATGAGACTTCTTTATGAATTAATTTGTAGGACACAATTATATAACTAAGTTTTCATGACAGATTAAGTACTTCTTTCTTTTACGCCAAATTTTTATGTTGGGCAAAATGTTTGTGTTTATTGGGAATACAATTTAGGTAAGATGAATTGTTTACCCCATAAACATATTCTCATTTTTTTTCTGCTTTTCCCACAGCTAATTTATTTCGATTCTCTTCTCATTGTTGTTTTTCCCTTCTTGGTGTAGCTATATTCTTAAATGAAAGTCAATTGTTGTTTTTCACTCATACTGAAAAGCTCATTGCACCTCTTATGTTGGAATCGAATTTTCGTTGGAAGAATTCTTGCTGTTGGAATTCTTTCGCGTTGAAATTTTTACTAGATTTCATTGATTCCGATAAGTTTCTTAGTTAGATTTCTGTGTTATAAATAGGAGTGCTGAGGCATATAAAACTCAACGAAAATTGAATATTGCAATAAAATTCTACTTCTGTTTATTTTCTTGAGTGTGTTTATTAGATGTGCATTTTTTGAGTGCTTTACCAAATGAATGGCTACTTGTGCGAGTCTTNTTGCTGAGGCATATAAAACTCAACGAAAATTGAATATTGCAATAAAATTCTACTTCTGTTTATATTCTTGAGTGTGTTTATTAGATGTGCATTTTTTGAGTGCTTTACCAAATGAATGGCTACTTGTGCGAGTCTTTTTATGATGCCATTGGGCCTATTTCTTTCTTTTGGAAGATTTTCTATCATTTTTTTTGTTTTAGTTCGTTTAGTTGCTGGTTTTGCGCACATAATTGAATTTATTCATGTGATTGTGCTAGATTTTTGTTTTGAATTGTGAACTTTGTGATTGCTGAAAATTTTTGCTGGATCGGTATTTCATTGTAGAGTTTCAGAATTTTGATGGCTGTTATTATTATTATTTGTTTTGATGAAATTGTCACGTTTGTCGTTTTTACTGTAATAGTGATAAATTTTGCTAAATCTTAGTGTTGTAACTTGTGGATTTTTAACTTTTATTTGTTTTTGTTTTGCACGTCGTGCAAGGTTTGTAATCATCCTAATTCCAACATCACAAGGGGTAGGGCATTTACATCAGGCATTTACTGTTAGNATTATTATTATTATTATTATTATTATTATTATTATTATTTGTTTTGATGAAATTGTCACGTTTGTCATTTTTACAGTAATAGTGATAAATTTTGCTAAATCTTAGTGCTGTAACTTGTGGATTTTTAACTTTTATTTGTTTTTGTTTTGCACGTCATGCAAGGTTTGTAATCATCCTAATTCCAACATCACAAGGGGTAGGGCATTTACATCAGGCATTTACTGTTAGAATCAAAGTGTTATATGGTGGTTTTTGAAACAGTGCTATGCAATGCTTCACAAAATTGTAATTTTAATGAGAACTGCTTTGGGGCTGTTAGGGATCAATTTGGTTTTTGTTTTTGTTTTGCTTTGTTTATGTTTTGTTTTAATGGACATGTTTGATCTGTCATAACATGGTTAGTTGTTTTGAAAAATACTCGAAACAACGTTTAGGTGTTTTGAGTGTTTCTAGAAACGAATTAATACAACAACAAAAAAGCCTTAATCCTACATGAGTCCTTTTTCTCAATTGCGCCCTATTTAGTGTCATACTTTCATTTAGTTCTAATAAAGTAAGATCATTTTTTTATACATTAAGCCAGGCTT
>JXCR01146354.1:141720-159406 GCA_002079205.1 Phalaenopsis hybrid cultivar
AGCGCCATAGAGCATTGCGGGTCTCACCACCGTCTTATAAAATTTTCCTTTCAGTACAATGGGTACTTTTCTATCACACAAAAGGCCCGAAACGTTCCTCCACTTCAACCAACCAACTTGAATTCTACTATTAACATCCCCATCTATATCGCCATCGCTTTGAACAACAAACTCGAGATATCTAAATCGTTCCCACCTTTTAATAATTTGATCACCCAATGTTACACTTCTGTTACTAGAGCTACTACTACTGAAATTACATTCCATGTATTCAGTTTTAGTTATACTCAAATGAAGGCTTTTAGACTCCAATGTAAACCTCCATCATTCAAGTTGCTCTTGGGCTTTTTCTCTGATCTTATCCACGAGAAGGATATCATCAGCAAAAAACATACACTAAGGTACTTCCTCCTGTAAATGTCTAGTAAGACCATTCATAACTAAAGCAAAAGGTATTATAACATAACTTCTTATATTTTATCTTTTCTTGCACATTATTATTCCACCACCAATTATTTTTATTTATAGAAATTTTTTCTTTTGATTCTTTAAGTACATCTTTTGTTACTTGTTTAATAGTGTTTGTTACTTTATCCCACAACATTTGCTTTATCATGAACATCCCAAATTTTGAAATATAGAATTTCGCTCATAAAAATAATTTTATTTGTGTCTTTTAGGTTCTCTCATATGATTCTACGATGATGAGTTCTAGTATTTTTTGTTTTACAACTCTTTATCTTAAAATCTAGAACTAATAAACGATGTTGGGTACTTAAATCCTCACTTGAAATGATCTTATAATCTTTACAATCTTGACGATCACTTCTTCTCATAAGAAGATAATCAATTTGTGTTTTATTAGATTTATTCTTATAAGTAATAAGATGCTCAACTCATTTTTTGAATAAAGTATTAGTAATAACAAAATCATACGCTAAAGCAAAATCTAAAGTAATTCTTCCTTCTTCNGCTCAGCTCCTTTTTTGAATAAAGTATTAGTAATAACAAAATCATACGCTAAAGCAAAATCTAAAGTAATTCTTCCTTCTTCTTTAATCATTCCAAAACCCTAGCCACCATAAATATTTTTGAAATCTTCTGCCACTCTACTGACATGTCTATTTAAATCTCCTCTAATTAAAATTCTTTCTTCAAGAGGTATCATTTGTATTAAGTCTTCTAAGTCATTACAAAATTTATCTTTACACCCTATATTTAAACCAACTTGACGAGCATAAACACTTAAAGTAATAAAAATCTTAGTATCAATGATAATCCTAAGGGCTATAATGCTANCAATTAAAATTCTTTCTTCAAGATGTATCATTTGTATTAAGTCTTCTAAGTCATTACAAAATTTATCTTTAGACCCTATATTTAAACCTACTTGACGAGCATAAACACTTAAAGTAATAAAAATCTTAGTATCAATGATAATCCTAAGGGCTATAATGCTATCTCCAACTTTATTAATTTTTACAACATTATCTTTCAAACTCTTATCCATAATTACATCTACACTATTTCTAGTGCAGCTCTTACCAGAATACCAAAATTTAAAACCTAAGTTATCAATCTTCTTAGCATTTTCTCCAACCCATTTAGTTTCTTGAATACGTAAGCTATTAATCTTTCTATGAATCATAATATCAACTAATTTCATTAATTTACCATTGAGAGTACCTATATTCCAAGATTCTATCTTGATATTAATTTCATTAGTTTTATGAATTAACTTATTTATTCTCATCCGTCCGTAATGCGAGAACCCTTGCTTATTTGACACTGCACCTGGACGCCGTTTTTGCGGCACTTGCACATTTTTCATTGTATTAAGATTATACGGCGCGTCCCTTCCAGGGGACGCCCTAACACTTGCACAATGATCAAAAGAATTCATGTCATGATTTTTTCGACAAGTTTTACGCTGGCTGTCGACNGCACTATTTCTAGTGCAGCTCTTACCAGAATACCAAAATTTAAAACCTAAGTTATCAATCTTCTTAGCATTTTCTCCAACCCATTTAGTTTCTTAAATACGTAAGATATTAATCTTTCTATGAATCATAATATCAACTAATTTCATTAATTTACAATTGAGAGTACCTATATTCCAAGATTCTATCTTGATATTAATTTCATTAGTTTTATGAATTAACTTATTTATTCGCATCCGTCCGTAATGTGAGAACCCTTGCTTATTTGACACTGCACCCGGACGCCGTTTTTGCGGCACTTGCACATTTTTGATTGTATTAAGATTATACGGCGCGTCCCTTCCAGGGGACGTCCTAACACTTGCACAATGATCAAAAGAATTCATGTCATGATTTTTTCGACAAGTTTTACGCTGGCTGTCGACTGCCTAACGCAACCCTCCACTTTTCATATCCGGGTTTAGGACTAACAATGACAATGTTTTAGAAACAAATTCAGCAAAAAATACATGAAAGCAACATGATTTTAAAATAAAAAGAATAAAAAGAAAATGACCCCAAACAAGCCCTTAGTTTTTTGTGCAATTTTAGGGTAGCGATATTGCAGTCACTATATAGGTGGATATCAGGTTGGAGTTTAAAAATTAAAATCCTAGACGATCAACTTGATANTACATGAAAGCAACATGATTTTAAAATAAAAAGAATAAAAAGAAAATGAGCCCAAACAAGCCCTTAGCTTTTTGTGCAATTTTAGGGTAGTGGTATTGCAGTCACTATATAGGTGGATATCAGGTTGGAGTTTAAAAATTAAAATCCTAGACGATCAACTTGATAATTCTGTCTAAATGTGGTGAATGATCTGTCCAAGTTCTTGAGGAGTTGCACCTTGATACAATATGGATAATCCATTGAATTTTTTCAAGGCTTCCGTTACTTAAATAATGTTTTTGTTCTGATGCTTTCATTTTCTGTAGATTCTGAAACTATTTAATAATATTATTTTATTTTTTTATAATTTTGTTGTAGGTGATAGCGTTTTTGTACACGGCCATGAGAAACGTTGATTTAGGTTTGAGAACTGCACTTATTGTTACTCCGGTAAATGTGCTTCACAACTGGAGACGAGAATTTTTGAAGTGGAAGCCTAGTGATTTGAAGCCTCTTCGTGTTTGGATGCTTGAGGATGTTGCCAGGTAATATTCATTCTGTTTTCTTTGTATATAGAGCTGCTCTTCCCCAAACACCACAGTCGTGAACATGCAGAACTACACAAGGAGACATAAAGGAGACCATATGATGACTTCCCTATCCTTAGGCTTAGATATGGATTGAATTTATAAATGGGAAAATGGTCAAAATAGTCCACCAATTTCTCACTGGAGGAGGCCATTTTAGTCACATATCCTATTGAGTGCAAAAATTTAAAGAGTCCAGGGACTAATTTGGCACTTTTATAGCTAAAATAGCCCCATGTAAACAGTCATGGGACTATTTTAACACTTTACTCGTTTATAAACCTCCATGGAGTTTATTAATTATGCTGATATGATTTTTCTGTTTTCTTAGAGAGAGAAGATCAGAACTACTTGCGAAGTGGAGAACTAAGGGTGGCATTTTTCTGATAGGATATGCTGCTTTCCGAAACTTATCTTTTGGACGACATGTGAAGGATAGGAATATTGCTACTGAAATTTGCTATGCTTTGCAAGTATGTTTATCAAATTTAAATTCATTTCTTTTATTCAGTTCAATTTGTATATTTGGGTAGTTATTTCAATAAAAATTAAAAATGATCTATCATTCCATACATGATGTCATTATATATAGGCAAAGAATGTCCAGAACAGCCTATGGTGTTAGTGATTTACACGATTGAATCTGCCTATTGTGAGAAGAAGGCGGGCAATGCCAACATTTTAAGCGAATTTGAGCTTTTCGAGTGATTTGCATTGGAATTGGGTCGACACATTAGGTTCAAGCTCAAATTCATTTATAGCTTTGGATTCAATTGAGTTGAGCCATGTACTGAGTACATCAGGCCAGGTTCAAGGAAGCCAATGGATAAGCTGATCAACAACTTTAATTGATTCATACTAATCTGGGTTTTGGTTAGGCTAGGAGTAGGATAGATTTACTAGGCCATATTGAGTCCCTTTAGGGCGCATTTTAGCTCTATCAGGTCCAATGTAAGTTGGTTTAGGCTTGGTTAATTTGATTAGGTTCTAAGGATATCCCTTGGCTAGCTTTTCCAGCCAGATTGGGCTAAGCCATCTAAGGGTCAAGCTCGAGAGTTTCATTTTGACCATCTTTAAGTTCAACAGACCGGGCTTTTAATTTCATGGGTGATTAAGGGTTCACCAAGGCTTGAGCCCAGCCAGGTCAAAGTTTGGTCTTAGATTATGCCCAATATTGGTTTTGGGTTTGCTATTTGGGTGTGTTGATTAGGCTGAGTAGGTTGAGTACTGTGATCAATATGAACCAAATGGGTTAGGCCACGGAGCTAGGTTGATTAACCAGATCAATAGGAACCAAATGGGTAACTTATCTGAGCTGTGTTGAACTAACAAAGTTTGCTTGGTCCCTTTGACCAATATGGTTTGTTTCTTTAAGTTAATTGATTGAATCAGTTGCCAAAATTTAATTTATTGGCTAAGGCTAGCTATGGAAAGTCTTATTAGACATTTCTGTATGAACTAACCAAACTAGATTGGGCTAAGTCAACTAGTTGGTTTCTTTGTAGGGTTAGATGAGGCTGGTCCTAATGCTCTAGGCTGAAAATCCTAGTCTATCAAGGGTGAGATTGAACTTAATCCAAAATGGAGATCAACAATGACAACTAAACCATAAACTAAAGTTAACCAATGTAATTATGATTAATAGCTAGGAGTAAGCACTCATTATGCCATCAAGATTCATATAATATGCATGTGAGAACATTTCTATCATGCTGCTCATTTCCTGATCTCACACTATATAGCAGATAAAAGGCATTGACATACTAACATACACATCACATTCTTATGTATTTACCTCACACCTAAACTTTCATATTTACACACATCACTCAAATCTTTAAAATCACATAAAAAATAGCGCTATTGCCACTTTTTAAAAGAATACACCTTTTCAGGCATAAGTTTAAAATACCAAATTGCCATGTATGTGAACATTGAAGTGTAGGTGTGAGATATGCCAATACAGAAGAATTGTGTGCTACTTAGGTAAATTTCTCTAAATATAATTCCATGGTGCTTTCTGGCATTGAATTTTGTGTGTGATGTTGATTAAGTTTTTTCTTCAATCAATAAGAAGTAATGTCAATGTGCTGCTGGGATTTCCTTATTTTTATTAAAATAGAAATTTTTTTCCTTTAGTATGGACCAGATGTTCTGGTTTGTGATGAGGCCCATATGATCAAGAACAAAAGGGCGGATATAACCCTTGCTTTGAAACAAGTGCGGACACAAAGAAGAATTGCTTTAACGGGATCTCCCCTGCAGAACAATCTGATGGAATATTATTGTGTAAGAGAATTTCCCATTTTGCACTAGAAACATAACTCTATTTTATCATTAATAAGAAATTTGTTCTGTTTGGAAGAACAGATGGTTGATTTTGTAAGAGAAGGATTTCTGGGTAGTAGTCATGAATTCCAGAACCGGTATATATGATGCTTCAATTTTTTTAAATTTTTTTATCGAGTAGAGTGTCAAAATAATCCCTTGACCCAAAGTTTATGAAAATGTCAAATTCGTCCTGTAATTTTTAATATGGGCTGAAATAATCGCCGGAGAGGAATATCTGAGATCCCATTGAAAGAGTTTGGAGGCTAAATTGACACTTTTTAATACTCTATGATTAAAATGGATCTCTAAAATGAGTTGGGACTATTTTGACACTTCTCTTTCCTTTATCATTTATTGAATTTGATTATATGATGTTATTTGTTTGTGCTCTTCAATTTCTGATTTAACGTTGTATGCAGGTTTCAGAATCCCATCGAGAATGGGCAACACACAAATTCTACTGCACTTGATGTAAAAATTATGAACCAAAGATCACATATTTTATATGAACAGCTTAAAGGATTTGTCCAACGAATGGACATGAATGTGGTTAAGAAAGATCTACCTCCAAAGACTGTTTTTGTAATTACCGTAAAGCTTTCTCCATTGCAAAGAAAGTTGTACAGAAGATTCTTAGATTTGCATGGATTTACTGTAAACAAAGTTTCTTTCGACCAAGGAAGGAGGCGCACTGGTTTCTTTGTAGCCTATCAGACTCTCGCTCAGGTACAAGGCCCATTTCCAGTCTACTGCTTTGAGGTTAGGGGCATTTACATACACATACGACACAATTCTTATGTATTTGCATATCTAACACCTAAACATTCATTTTACATGCATACCACTCAAATCTCTAACATCAGATAAAAAATACTACCATGAGTGCATTTTTAATAATGAAATTCACATTTTTCATGCATAGGACACCAAGGTGTTATCAAATTTTGGGTGTTTGATATGTAAAGACACAAGATTTCTGTAGTTTGTACGTAAATCTCCCTTGAATTTTTAAGTTAAGCTGACATTCAGTGGAATGCACACGTTTATTAAGATATGGAATCATCCCGGGCTATTGCAATTGGCGAAAGAGCACAAAGATGGCTTAAAGCGAGAGGATGCTGTTGAAAATTTCATTGTTGATGAATCATCGAGTGATGAGAATGTGGAACAGAGCGACATAAACAATGGAGGTAGCACATAACGTCCAACTCTTCTATTTGCGAAATTGCATTCTTACAAAGCATAGTGCTGGAGCTAAGGGATTTAATTGAGCTAAACTGACTCGTGATCAGGCTTGGGCTCGGCTCGATAAGTGACTCGTGAGCTGAGCTCAATGAGCCAACTAGCCAAGCTCATGCTGATCCCAACTCTACTCGTTAGCTTGTGAACTGGCTTGTTTAAAAAAATATTAATATAAAATTTAATTAAAATACATGAAAGTTCATGATTTAATAATTTAATTATTAAANGAGCTCAATGAGCCAACTAGCCAAGCTCATGCTGATCCCAACTCTACTCGTTAGCTTGTGAACGGGCTTATTTAAAAAAATATTAATATAAAATTTAATTAAAATACATGAAAGTTCATGATTTAATAATTTAATTATTAAAAAGCTTAATAATAGTATTTAATATTTTATATCAAGTAATTTGTTATTATTTATCTCTTAATTGTTTTTCATCTCTCATTTTATTATAAGACTTACTTGGATGAATATTATTCTCCCACTTTCGAAATAAAAACGTAGGCTCCTGAGCCGACTCAAAGACGTAGAATTCATCTCGAGGTTGAGCTCAAATTTGATTCATTAATCAAGCTTAAGCTCAAGTCAAGAATGGCTCGAGCTCGGCTCGACTTATTTATTCCCCTAGTTCCAGTTGATATTTTGGCTCATGTTCATGATTTATATTTTATAAATCTAATCTGCTTTTAATCAAAAACTGCAATTATGGAATGATTTCATTGGTTGTAAGCAGTTTAGCCTTTGCTTTGTAAATTATTGAGCTTGATTTCTTATAGGTGAAGTTTTGCATTTTTTGTCCGCAGTTCATGGGATGTCTCCTTAAGGGGTTATTACTTTCATCTCATTTTCCACGGGCATAAATAATTTCTAGGTGTTTCAAATTATCAATCTGTTGCTTAAAAACATGCCTTGAAAAATTTGTGGGAGTATGATATGTTTTTTTTTCTGTAAATAAACGGAAAACTGAATGTGAAGTAATAAAGTCCATTGGATATTTATGGACGATTGATGCACTAAGTAAAGTTTGTGAAATTTGCACTCGTCCCACACAATTCTTATGAATTTACATATCTAAAACCTAAAGTTTGGTTTTCCCATTTATAACACTTTGCTGTTATAAATCTATGCATAAAAAATTGAAATATTTTTAAAGATAATGTTATTCCAGAATAATATTCAAATAAAAGAGACATTAATCCCCAATATATAAGTAAACATTCTCTAATAAAATACATAAGACTATTCAACTTGATACAGCGAAATAAGTAATATAAGAAGTGACCAAACATGTAACTCAAACAAACTACATATTTATAACAGTTCATTTTCTCTTATGAACAAACTCACTCCTATTAGTTATATGACTTATATCAGTTCAACAAAGCTTTTTCTGAAAAAAAAAACTAATGAATAACATGTTAAATTTAATGAGCATGGTGAATAATTATCACTTTATTAAGTATTAAATCTTTATGCAAATGCCTAAGATGAATGGTCAAATGCCTAAGATGGATGGTCAAATGAATATGCTGATGAATCTATAAATTAAGCTTTACATTTTTCATTTTATAAAACAATTTATTAAGTCATCTTAACCAGTTACTTTTTTGTCCTTTTAATCAAATATATTTTTTTATTCCTTTTTTCCTTTTAAGTCATGATATGAGGCGTCTTAAGGTCAGTTTGAAAGCGCGTTGTACCTCCGTTACATTCCAGCGAATGTCGAGACAACGTAGGCCGTTCTTTTTGCTGGCCGATTTCTCCGAAAATGCGTTGACCGGAACGACATTTATCTTCGTTTTGAGGACGCGACATGGGAACTTTGTTCCGATGTTTCTTAGCAGTGTTTCGTTATTTTGAAAATTTCTTTCTTAGTCTTCCCTCTTTAACGCCGCTATACTTGCCTCTTTCAACTATTGCTTCGACTGCAACTCACTGGAGAAGCTCCTAAAGGTACCTAATGGCATCCTGTTTCCCACTACCGTCGCATTCCGACCGTTGTAAGCTCGCTGGATCTACTCCATCCTTCCTCAAAACTCGATCATACAGAATCCAAACCACAAATCAAACAATTGATGCTCATCAGAACGTCCAAGGTGTTCGAGATCAAATTGCTAGATCTGCTTGGCAGTAGATATACCCCGGTGGTTTTCCTTCTTCCTTCTGACGAAGAGAACGAGCGAGCTATGGACGAGAATACACCAATGGCTTGATGCACGAGAAGATTTTTCCTTCATCAACGCCCCTCTCAAGCTCACCAAACCCACCACTCTCTGGAAATTCGACCTCTCCACCGCTGACGAGATCTTCTTTCACGACCACCTCCTTCCCCTCCTACGAAAAAGAATTGAAGGAACGCAGAAAGGCAAAACCATTCTCCAAATAGTACATCAACTTTAAAAAGCTGAACTTTAAAACACCATATTTTAAAATTCTCAGTTTAAACGACCTTATAAAAAAGGAGAAGCAGAGCCAAACCAAGCCAACTTTTATTTACTTGGGTTGGGTTCAGTCCAGGGTTATTGATAGCCAACCAACCCTCTAGTCTTGGGAGTGTCACATTTTTTTAAGAGTGAGCCCACTCCTAGTTGTCTAAGAATATACATTNCAGTTCAAGGTTATTGATAGCCAACCGACTCTCTAGTCTTGGGAGTGTCACATTTTTTTAAGAGTGAGCCCACTCCTAGTTGTCTAAGAATATACATTTGCTTTTATTGGTGTTTAGTTTTTTTTTGTGATTTGATTTGGGACAGCCGTCATCATCTCATTCTTACTCTACAGACTATATCATAGAGTTCTAAGTGGTGCTTTGGTTGTATCTTGATTTTTATGTCGTGTTTTTTTTTTTACTTTTTCTTTATACTTTCCCGCATTGCTCCAAGACCCCAATATTGTTTGCCTGCTGACGCCGCACATAAAACAAGAAACTTATAGTTTTTTTTCCTCCTCTTCTAACTTGCTACCGCCTCCTTGCCACCACCCCAAAGGTTTAAACCCTAACCAACATCACCAACACCCCAATCCTTTGTGTTTCCCATTGTTATTTGTTGTCAGTTTGTTGTATATTCAATTTTTGCCTTTTATAAAATTGCTAGTAGTTGTNTACCACCCCAAAGGTCTAAACCCTAACCAACATCACCAACACCCCAATCCTTTGTGTTTCCCATTGTTATTTGTTGTTAGTTTGTTGTATATTCAATTTTTGCCTTTTATAAAATTGCTAGTAGTTGTGTTGTATTTCTCCTCACATTATTTCCATATCGATTTCAGTATCATTTGACATCAAAGCTAGCCTATTCTTAGCCTTATCATAGGGTTACCGATTTTTATCAATAACTAACTTAAACCCCACCCAAAACCCTTCCTCCTTCCTGATTTTTCAAATCAGAAACCTAATTTTTTTTCTCCACCCTAAACCACCCACAACACTTTTTTTTCCACCCTTAACTTAAATCTTAACCATGCCACTGAGGAGACATGTACTGAATACTAATAGGGATCTTTCCATGGAGGAGATACATTTGGAAATCATTTGACTTCTACAAAGGCTTGTTGAGGGTTGGACCAATAGTGATATCACCATTGCTTGTGATATAGATGCTCACAGAAGAGGGGATAAATGTCAATGCCTTCCATAACGATTATTCTAGTGGAGAGGAGGACTAGCCACTACGCTTTAAGGTTCACTATCAGAGTAATTTGAGAGATAGAGCATCTTTTGGAGGGCATGACAATATGAGAGTAAAGGTAGACATACCAAATTTTGAGGGGACAATGAATTGGTTGCAGACTGCAGGAGATGTTTTGAGTACAAGGAGATGCTAGCTTATAGAATAGTGAAATATGCTACCATAAAACTAAATAATGCCTTCTCACTTTGGTGGGAGAATCGGAAGAGAGTGAAGTAGAGAGAAGGTAGCAACAAGATTAATATATGGGAAAAGATGAAGAAAGAGATGCAGTGAAAGTACTTACCTCCACATTACCGTTGGGACATGTTCTTGAAGCTCCACCACCTACAACAGAGAGAGTTGTGAGTTGAGTTCCAATAGAGTTTAAGCGATTCATTATGAAATGTGAGCTGATAGAGCCAGATGCAAACACAACCAAATATTTTGGAGGCCTGAAGTTAGTCATCAACCATGTTGTATAGCTATAACCTTATTGGTCGTTGGGCAATGCTCATACTTTGACACTGAAGGTGGAGAGACATCGGAGCAAAGCATACACCGACCTTCATTCAAATTGACACCCACAGCTGGAGGTATCAATAGTAGCACACATGGAGAGGTGTGAAGGCTAGTCAGAGGGATGACAAAGCGGATCGGAGTGGGAAGAAGCCTGAGAGGAGTAGCCACCCAACACAGTTCCAACCAAGAAGTGCTTTAGGTGTCATGGATATGGACACATTGCTTTTTATTGGCCTACTAGCAGTGTATTTCCTTATGGAGGAGGGTACAATTGAGGAAGTGAGTGAGGAAGTAGAAGGGCAGGGAGTATCGACTCCATGTAGCTGAGAATGACATGCTAGTTGTGAGTACGAATCTACAGATTGAACTAAATGGAGATCACTCTTTCGTTGAGATATAACATCTTTTGCACCACGTGTACTGTGAGTGGGAATGCATGCAATCTTATTATTGATGGAGTTGTGCAAATATAGTTTCTACCCTTATGGTGAAGAAGCTAGACTTGGCCGCTCTTAAACATTCTCAACTCTATGCTTTGGCCTGGTTGAACAATTTGAATGAGACGCATTTGGATCAGCTATGTTTGGTAGAATTCCTTATTTTGGAGCAACTGCAAGAGTAGGTATGGTGTGATGTGTCAATTGATGATTGTCATATTTTTTTGGTGGAGACCATGATAGTTTGATCGCAACACTTAACATTATAGGTTCAAGAGCACCTCATTCATGAAGGAGGATACACACATATTTCTTTTGCCCATTAGCTGAAGAAGTTGGAGACTGTGGTCTATGCGCCAACTTTTTGCAGTAAATGCAGGAGGCTCCATTGGTGATGATCATAGTCATCCTAGAGGGGACTGAGGAGGAGATAGAGTTACTAGAGATGGTATAGCCGCTACTAAACTACTATTAAGATGCCATGACTAACAGCTTACCAGAGGGACTACCACCATTTAGAGAGATTTAATATGATATAGTCCTCATCTCTGGACCGATTACCTAACAGGCTTGCTTACATATTGAGACCAGTTGAGTATGAGGAGTTGCAATTGTAGGTACAAGACCTTACTGCTGGAGGGTTGGTGGGGAGAGCATCAATGCATGTGTCGCTCTTGCTTTGATGGTGCCTAAGAAGCATGGTTCATGGAGGATGTGTATTGATAGCCATACTAATAATAAGATCACCATCAAGTACAGATTTGTTATTACCTTGCCTGGATTATTTTTCGGATCAATTGCATGGAGTTATAATCTTTTCCAAGATTGACTTGCACCATGGATATCACCAGATCAAGATGGGCCGAGGGATGAATGAAAGGTTGATTTTAAGACCAGAGATGGTTTGTATGAGTAGACAGTCATGTCCTTTGGACCGTTCCTAATACAACCATTAGACTGTTGAATCATGTGTTCAGGGCATACATTAGAAAGTCTGTAGTTGTGTACTTTGATGACATCCTACTTTGCAACATATCTGAGGACTCGTAGCATCTGAGGATGGTCTTTGACGTTCTTCGATTGGAGTGGTTATATGCTCACATGAAGAAGTGTCTCTTCATGACAACATATGTTTGTTTTTTGAGGTTATATTGTATTTGGTGCAGGCATTTAAATAGACGCTATGAAGGTAAAGTTTTTTGTGAGTTGGACACTCCCACAATCCTTTATAAAGCCGAAGTAATTTTTGAGGCTAGCATTCTTTTATAGGACATTCATCAATAGCTTCAACACCATTATACCTCTCATGACAGAGCTCTTGAAAGGAGATAAGTTTTAGTGGACAGAGGCCGCTTAGTCTAACTTTGACATTTCGAAGAAGGTTAGGTGAATCAGTGTGTTAGCATTACCAGATTTTAGTCAGTTCTTTGAGGTGGAATGTGATGNTAGGAGATAGAGTTACTAGAGATGGTATAGCCGCTACTAAACTACTTTTAAGATGCCATGACTAACAACTTACCAGAGGGACCGATTATCTAACAGGCTTGCTTACATATTGAGACCAGTTGAGTATGAGGAGTTGCAATTGTAGGTACAAAACCTTACTGCTGGAGGGTTGGTGGGGAGAGCATCAATGCATGTGTCACTTTTGCTTTGATGGTGCCTAAGAAGCATGGTTCATGGAGGATGTGTATTGATAGCCATGCTAATAATAAGATCACCATCAAGTATAGATTTGTTATTACCTTGCCTGGATTATTTTTCGGATCAATTGCATGGAGCTATAATCTTTTCCAAGATTGACTTGCACCATGGATATCACCAGATCAAGATGGGCCGAGGGATGAATGAAAGGTTGATTTTAAGACCAGAGATGGTTTGTATGAGTAGACAGTCATGCCTTTTGGACCGTTCCTAATACAACCATTAGACTGTTGAATCATGTGTTCAGGGCATACATTAGAAAGTCTGTAGTTGTGTACTTTGATGACATCCTACTTTGCAACATATCTGAGGACTCGTAGCATCTGAGGATGGTCTTTGACGTTCTTCGATTGGAGTGGTTATATGCTCACATGAAGAAGTGTCTCTTGTCATGACAACATATGTTTGTTTTTTGAGGTTATATTGTATTTGGTGTAGGCATTTAGATAGACGCTATGAAGGTAAAGTTTTTTGTGAGTTGGACACTCCCACAATCCTTTATAAAGCCGAAGTAATTTTTGAGGCTAGCATTCTTTTATAGGACATTCATCAATAGCTTCAACACCATTATACCTCTCATGACAGAGCTCTTGAAAGGAGAGAAGTTTTAGTGGACAGAGGCCGCTTAGTCTAACTTTGACATTCCGAAGAAGGTTAGGTGAATCAGTGTGTTAGCATTACCAGATTTTAGTCAGTTCTTTGAGGTGGAATGTGATGCTTCTAATGTGTGGATTGGAGCAGTATTGAGCCAGGGAGTGCATCCCATAGCTTTCTTCAATGAGAAGTTAAGTCATCTCCATGCGGGTTAGAATTGTAGCATTTGACTTGGTGAATGAGCTATATGAGGCAGATGATGAATTCAAGAGATTTGGGATTAGTGTCAGGAGAGGCCTACAGAGCAATACCATAGATATGATATCTACTTGTTCCATCATAACAAATTATGTTCCTAGATGTTCATTATGAGAGTCCATCATACAAGAGAGTCACAGTGGGGGATTAATAGATTATTTTGGCAGAGATAAGATCCTCACACTTGTGAGGGAACACTTTTCTGGCCTAGACCGACGAAGGATGCTGAGGGTATGTTAGGTAGTGCAGAGTTTGTTACCTAGCAAAAACCAAGGCGCAGAATACAAGGCTATACGCACCGTTACCAGTATCAGAGGCTCCATGGTTTGATGTTTGTATGAGTTTCATTGTAGGCCTTCCTAGGATATATTGGGGTAAGGATTCAGTGATGACAGTCATAAGCATGTTTTTAAAGATGATTCATTTTATTTCTTGTCGCATGACACTGGAGGCATTACATGTAGCTAACTTGTATTTTGGGGAGACGGTGAGACTACATGGGATATTAATGACCATTAATTTTGGTCCCGTAGGTTTCCCTATTGCTTAGTATTTCCTATTGTTATTTGTTTTTAGTTTATTATATTTTTAATTTCTGGCTTATATAAAATTACTAATATCAATAAATGTACATCCTTTATAAATTNTAGTGACACTGGGGGCATTACATGTAGCTAACTTATATTTTGGGGAGACGGTGAGACTACATGGGATATTAATGACCATTAATTTTGGTCCCGTAGGTTTCCCTATTGCTTAGTATTTCCTATTGTTATTTGTTTTCAGTTTATTATATTTTTAATTTCTGGCTTATATAAAATTACTAATATCAATAAATGTACATCCTTTATAAATTTGTATCATAAGGTATAACTTTTATCACCCCTTTTACTATTTTTTATCTTAAAGGATATAATCTTTATCATTTTGTATCATAAAGACCTATCTTTTACCATTTTTTTTACATTTGACGTGGAAGAGTATAATAACATTCCTAGCTAGTATCATAAGGGGATGACTCCTTACAGACTTAATATTGATTTCTTTATTTATAATTATTTTAATTTNATATCTTAAAGGATATAATCTTTATCATTTTGTATCATAAAGACCTATCTTTTACCATTTTATTTACTTTTGACGTGGAAGAGTATAATAACATTCTTAGCTAGTATCATAAGGGGATGACTCCTTACAGACTTAATATTGATTTCTTTATTTATAATTATTTTAATTTTTTTGAATCATTAAAAGCAGAATAAAAAGGGAAAGAATTGAAGGCATAAAACAATAATTTATTTTCACTTATTTTCTTTCAATTATACAAGTGCTTTTAATGTGTAAGAATAAATGAAATATTTTTAATGTAAATGAAACTGATTTTAATGTAACAAAATAGTTCTTACTCATCTTGCTATGGTAATGATTTTAGTCACCCTGAATTTTTAGTTTCCTCTTTTATTTGATACCTATAGTGTGAATCATAATATTATATCAAATAATCTAATTTCCTCCATAATTTAATTTGTTATATCATACTTTGTCCAAAAATTAAAGATACTTTATAGCTTAAATTAATAATTTCATTTAAATTTTGATAAATTATTTTGCATAAATTTTTTGAATTAACAACATACCAAAGATAAATTTCTTTGATTGTTCTTCCCTTGACACCTCTTATATTTATACTAATCTCCTTGATCAAAACATTTAATTTTGGCAATAATCCATAAAATAATCATTAATAATATTCAATTATTTATGTAAAACACCAAAATAAAAATACTCATAAATATACTTCAATTATTTCTTCTTTTGACCAATCGCCAATTTTGATTTCTTCGAATCCTTTAATTTTATTGCTTGATTAATTATAATCACTAATATTTATTGGTAAAATCTAAAATTAATTTAAAAATATTTATTTAAATAATCAATCCATTTACATAATTAAAACATAATACCTATAACCCTTACCTCCTTAAAGGCTCAACTTTGCTTGCTTTTTACTGTTATACAACTTGGTATGGCACTCTAGCATGCAACTCGCTATTTTCTACCTCAATCTGAGTTGCTCGATAGACTCCTCTTCTCGCATTCAAACTCCCCAGATAGCCGCTTGCCTTCTACCCAACATAGGGTGCATGCAAGGGGGGAAAAGCCCACTCAATTTTGACGTCATCTCCTAATTCCGAACTCGCAGCATCACTTCTCACACTCGCCTTTCTTCTTCCTTTTGGCAATAGGTCACCTCTTGTGTCGAAGCCTCCCGCACATGCAAGTGATGTCATCATCTGTCTCCACACACTCGACACACATGAACAATGCCGATGATCTTGTCTCTTGAGTCCAAAAGCAACATCTTCACTTCTAAGTTTTAAACCTTCGCTCCTCATCCTCCTTGCTCACCGCTCTCTCTGTATCTCCTTGCTTCTCATTATTTTGTTCTGAGTGGAATGCTTCTCCTAAAGAAGAAATTGTTGATACGGTTTTGAGCTCACTTATCAAGTTTATAATAATAATAGTAATAATAANAGAAAGTACTTACCTCCACATTACCGTTGGGACATATTCTTGAAGCTCCACCACCTACAACAAAGAGAGTTTTGAGTTGAGTTCCAATAGAGTTTAAGCGATTCATTATGAAATGTGAGCTGATAGAGCTAGATGCAAACACAACCAAATATTTTGGAGGCCTGAAGTTAGTCATCAACCATGTTGTATAGCTATAACCTTATTGNGTAAGGTTGTATGTCAACTGAGTCTACAATGACTCTATTTAATTCATTTGCAATTTAATTTCTAGGTGAAGGAATATAATAAATATTGTGTATTCTCTGCATGTGAGGTGGTAGAGCCAATCTGTAAGCCACCTTTCTAATCTTTTTATAATATTGTAGGGACTAACATATCTTGGACTTAATTTTCTTGACTTTCCAAAATATTGCACTCTTCAATAAATTGACCTGAATAAAAATAAATTATCTAATTTTAAAATAAATTGACATGTGCTTAACAATACAATATTTTTTTGTGTATCTTTGACAATCTTTAATCGTCATAGATCAACCAAATTTTCTATGTAGCATCATCTATTCCATTTCTTTGATTAATTACTCTTGTTGAGTAATCAACCAATTTAAATCACCTAATGTCTCCCTTTTCAGCGCATTTACAACCACATTTGCCTTTTTCGGATGATATTGAATATCACTTGGTAAATTTTTTCCATTAACTCTGTCGCAGGTTCAATTCTTTCCGAGTGTATATATTTTAAACTGTCATGATATGTAAAAACCTCACATCTGACCTTATACAAGTAATGCCTCTAGATTTTAAGTGCAAACACAACTCCTGCGAAGTTCAAGTCATGTGTAGAATAATTTTTTTTTTCATGATTCCTTAATTGTCTTGAAGCATAAGCAGTAATATTTTGATGTTGCATAGGCAAGACATTCCAATCCCTTCAACGAGTCATCATTGTAAATTTTAAACCTATATGTTTTTAAAGAAATAGCCAGAATTGGGGCATTTTTTAAACAAGTTTTCAACTTCCAGAATCCATCTTACCAACAATTTATCTATTCAAATTTTAATGTCTTCTGTGTCAATTGAGATAATGGAATAAAAACAATCATAAAGAATCTTTCGACAATCTCCTGTAACAGCTAGCAAGAATTAGAAAACTCTTGATTTTTGTAATTGCAGTAGGTCTGGGTCCATTTCCAATTGTCGTGATCTTATTCTAAT